>JAJOOR010023660.1:0-22640 GCA_036250505.1 Solanum acaule
GTAATAGACACTTAAGTTTCATTTCATTTGTAAAGGGCCGTGTCCCTTAGTACGTTTTAAGTTCTTGTCTAAGATTGGCTAAAGAGACTTAGTAGTTCAGCTTGCGTATTGATGTTTTCAAATGTTGATGACTCTTGAAGTCTTATGGTTTTATTGAATAAAAGTTTTAAATTCTTAGTGATTTTTATTATCTATGCAACGAATGAATGCTAAGGCTTGTATGAGACCTCTGAGAGATCGAATACGCATGTAACGGCTAGGGGGTGCTCTCGGGTCGTTACATATTCAACATATCAACACTACCATAATCATAACATAACATTCATACTCACATCCTAGCATACATAGTCATATCTTCATGGTCATGTACATTTCATGCATAATAGTATTTAAATGTGCATATGAGAATTAGCCTTTCAATTGACACCATAGACATATCATATTCATATTTATGCATGGAGTGTGTGTGTGTGAATGATTATCCTCACAATGGCACAACAACAACAACATTAACATCATAGACACCTCCCTTGTCAAGGGGATCATAACATATATATAGTATCCCAACTCATGCACAATTCACATATATTGCATTTAAGGATCTTAGACCATGTAAATCACCTATCTAACATTCATACAATAGACAAGGATACATTCATCATTCAAGTAGGTCATTCTTGGCATGTATAGAATCATATATCTATATAGGGGATTATGTGGGTAGGGTCCTTCCACAATAGCACCTCATACAATTCAACATATAGACCATACCATGTTCATAACATATCATTCATATTCATAATGTATCATACTTAGTCATATCTAGGGTTGTAGGGAAGAGGGACCTTGTCTCAACACTACAATTCATACTGACAAGTAAGCATCTCTACCATAAGTGGATTAAACCATTCATACAAAGGATACGTAGTAAGTAAACATCTCCACCTCAAGTGGATCAACAAATCAATAGAAGACTACTTACCAATTGAAAACATTCATTCATAGCCATCAAGGCTTTCTTCAAGATTCAACCCTATTTTCGTGATATTCATACATCATATAGGATAACATCACAATTCAATACTTAATTACATGAAAACATACTAGATTCTCATCCTTCATTCATCATTCAAGACATACTAGGGTTTAGATTTGAGAAAGAAGTGAAATCATGGGTCTTGTGGAAATTTGTTCAAAACCATAACAATTACATGAATTCATCCACAAATATTCATATATAATCATAATTAACCATTATAGATCAATGGAATCGATTTTAGAAAGAGACCCACGAATTTGATTGAAAACCTAGAAATTGGGGATCTTTGAAAACTTAGTGGGAAGGGCTTTTTGGCGATAGCTAACCAAAAATAAAGGACTCCCATACCTTAATGAAACTTTGCCACAAATTTGGGTCGAAAACCTTGCAGCTTGAACCCTAATCTTGGACCTTGAATGTCCTTCAATGGAGGAACTTTGTAGAGAGAGAAACATTGGAGATGAGATGAACTTTTTATTTTGAAGTGGGTGTTTGTGAAAGTGATTAATTTTGGGGATAGTTTAATATAAGATCCCTTATATAGTTATTTAGAAATAATATAAAATATACCCACTTTCTAATTTAACTTAAAAATAATATTTACGAAAAGGCCCCTGCACATATGGACTTAGCCATAAAAAACTAAGGAAATGTTTAAGGAAGCATTTAAGGTCCTTGAAGTGGTGCACAAGCCTTGGACCCTCCCTTGGAATTTTCCTTTGGCTTTTTAAAGTTAAGGCATATCCATGGGAGTATTCAAAAGGCCTATTAATACCATATATATATTTATTTAAAAATAATATAGACTATACCCATTTAATTTGGACTAAAAAGGAAATTATGAAATTACCCCTTTTAATGCCTCTCTTGGATTGCCCAAATAAAACTAAGGCAATTACCAAGGGAGCTCTTAAGGCCCTTAAATTGATGTACCCTCCTTAAACCCTTTCTTGGACTTGCCTTTAGCTTTTTAAAGCTAAGGCATAAGTGTACAAGGGAGTACATGGATGTGGGCCCCCATATGCACACGTGCACTGCCTAGTGTACTAGGGTATCCCCCACGCGTGGTGGTCCCCATTCGGTGAGGCCCTTTCTGTCTTTATACCCTCACGTCTAAATCCCCTTAAAAAAACTAATTAATTGTTTAAGGGACCTTTTAAGGGCCGTGGACTGCTTCAAGTCCCTTGAACCCATGTGTGAACTGCCTACTTGCCCAAAATGGCTAAGGTAAAGTTCATGAGGCCCTTCAAGGTCAGTGAACTACTTCACATGCCTTGAAGCCTCTCTTGAACGGATGCCCTTTTTGCCCACACGACTAAGGCATTTGTTCAAGGGAGCTTCTAAGGGAAGTGATGCCTTTTACCTCCCTTGAACCCTCTCTTGAAAATATACTTAGTCAAAATTTGGACTATTTTACAAAACCACATTTATGCATAAACTTTTATGATTCTTACGTTAGGCTCTAGTTTGACCTTGCATTTTCCGGAGTGTTGCACTAGATTTAGTCAAGCCTTAACTAGGTCTTACTAGTCCGTACGGGGTGTTACAATATCTCCCCCTTAGGAATATTCGTCCTCGAATGACACTTGAAACACTTTTTGGATTTAAAAACTCAAGACTAGCAGCCCAAACAAGCATGAAACATCACAATATTGCAGAACTAAAAAAAAATACACTATTCACAATGCGCACATATTCAAAGGAGGAAACTTAACTCCAATTCAACATAGTCAATGCAAATATAAGGTAGTAGGAACTACATTTATCAATCCATATGCATGACATTATCATGTTTAGTTATGTTCAAGGTGAAACTAGCTTCTCCTAGTCATAACATACTCACATGCCATCATAAAGCTCATATGCAAGTTTCCATGTTCAATAGCACTCTTTTAAGGAGGAACTTCTCAACTCCTCACTAAGACATGCTCATATCTTATTTTCATGAAGTACAATAGATCACTTATAACCAATGAACTACAACATGAGGGAAACAACTCACACAAAGTCATCTTCATTCAAAAACACAAGTTTTTATAGAAATGCACAACCCTCATTAAACCACATAAACATGGGAGGAACTACCTCCTCCACTCTCTAGGGAAGTTCAACACCATATAAGGAGCTAACATGCCATTTCATAAGCACACATTCAAGCATGTTCATGAATTCACATCATGAAGTTAAGTATGCCACATTAAACACAATGCACAACTTAGGAGAGAATCTTCATTTTAAAACACACCTCATACAACATGAGAAAATAGGGACTACCTCTACAAACTCAATATGCATGCAACTTAGACATATTCCATTTCATTGGAGGAAATTTTCTTCTCCAATTCCAATCATGCTTATCATATTAACTTAAGCCAACTATGCAATTACTTCTTGAAAAGCACATTTAGACAATTTCAATACTATTAGCTAGGACGACCATCTCCCCCTTTAGGAGTGAGCCTAAACCAACACTTTTAAACATCATGAATCACAAGATCATCGGAAGAGTTACATTTTCTCATCAAAAGCAAGCTCAACACAATCAACACGGAGCCTATGTTCTATTTAGTCAACACACAACTAAATCACACCATCTCATGAAGTCAAATATGCCATCTCTATACTAGAATGCACAACAACATGAGAAATATGTAAATCATGAGAAATCCATTTTTTTATTTTTTTATTTTTTTTCAAAATAATAATCTTTCAAAAGCATGCCTAACATAAGGAGATCATGGAAAATTCCAATACACTCATGAATCCTAAACATAAAAAAAGCCCATAAAGGAACTCTTGGTCTCAAGCTAGAATAGAAATAGGAGAAGGGATGAGGATTTTGGGACTCTCATTCAAAATTGCTATCCAAGCACATGATCTCCCTCTTGGGAGTAAGCCCCATTTTTACAAAAAAAACCTCAAATACTACTCCTTTCGAGCAACCCTAAGATTTTCAAAGACTCATTAAAACCTTACCGGGTTCTAAAACTAATAGAGGTCTACTAATCATGTATCCAAACCCTACCAAGGTTAGCAAAAGTAACTCTATTGAACAAAGAGATGAGGATGTCGGGATTTCAACAAGTCATGCTCTCTAAGCACACCATCTCCTCCTTAGGAGGAAGCCCTCTCTACCAGCTTCATGAAAACTTCTTTCAAGCACTCCTAAAGACATAACCAAACTCATATTTTGCCCTCTTTGCAAAAGTCTATGGTCCTCATCATCTAGAAATACCATGCTCATATGACACAATAAGTACTAAATCTAATATAGGAAGAAATTATGCTCAATTGTCATCTTACTCAAAAGGTGATAACTAATACACACTCAAGAGTACCATATTCCTCTCACCATCTGAGCCCTATCATTAATAAAAACACACCATGTATGCAACCCACCCATACTAAGAGTCACATCAAGGTCTTACATGCCAAGTTCCACCAAGTCAACAAGAGTATTTCTTGGGAACAAGGTAAAGGGACATCTTCCATAAACCCTTTTTACTATCTTTAAAACATTAACCGGGGTAAAATCTGAAAAAGGCTCTATTAATTCATCCGGAGAACTCTAAGCCGCATAGCCTCATAAGGCATCATACAAGATAAGGTAATACCGGAACTCAACATAGCCCTTACTCTCACATGAAATTACCAACATACCGGTACCTTCATCCAAAAAGTACTACAAGTCAACCCTAGTAACATCCCTTTCTAAGGCCTTCACTAGGATATCAATCAAGGTCTCATATAAGTCTACCACTCCGGTTCTAAGTTATTTAAACTCACTAAACCACATAAGGTGTGAATCCAAGCAAACCTATTTCATAAACATCAAGGGTACTCCATGACCTTACCATCTAAGCACATTATCCCTCACTTGGGGTAAGCCTAAACAAACTCTTTACAACATTCCTTCTTTCAATTATAAGTTCGGAGCAAGTCATAACTAAACCTTCACACTCACCACACAAGATGATTCTAAGCCATAGAATATTACACTTTAACTTCCTTCAAGGAGTCTACTCACTCAGCAACCCTAGGCACCACCTAAGCACTTCTATTCATCAAAATCCAACACATTCTAAACTCATTAGGGCTAAGTTGGGTTATACCAATAACCACATACGGCCATAACTAAACCCATGAATACTAAAAACAAGACAAAAGTTCACCATATCCTATTTATCAAGTCACAAAAGACAAGTATTACCGGAATTAGTCCTACAAGGTTCATCACCTTAGATATCTCATCTATGGACTATAGAGGATCTTCCTCTACCCTTGACCCATAGAAATTCTGAAATTCAATAAAACATAAAACACATACCGGAACCCTTAAGATCCACTACCACACACTCTTTGAGACTTAGGGGTAGACATCCTTTCTTGGTTAAACCTTAGGGGATACTTAGAAGAGTTTTGACCAAGAAACCTTTTTCTTTTTCACTAAAGTTGGATCAAGACAACTCTAGACCATTTCAACCCTTATCATCACTTTTGGTGGGGTCTACCAACCAACTATGCCTAGGTATTATCTAAGCAACTTACTCAAATGACCATACTTAAGATCAATATTAAAAGACAACTAACCCTTTGAAGTTGGTCAATACTTACACTTCTTCTTCTTCGCCCTAACTAGGTGGTATATGCAACCCTCAAAGTCAACTTTAAAACACATCATAATCCCAACCTATGGCATAGATTCTTCACCCTTCCACTCTCGGAAAGCTCATGTAGGGACTAGCAATTTGAGCATACGGGATCTACCATCAACTAAACATAACCTCACAATTACCTTGCTAGGTAGGCACGCTATCTCTCCCTTTTGGATTAAGCCTACACAAGTCTTTCTAACCAACCTTCACTACACAAAGGAAACTACGAAGCCTTATTCACACTAAACACAATATATCACCCAAAAGTTCACAAGTCACATAGCCATAATTGGCATCACAACCAACCTTTCTCCCTCGCTCCTTCTAGCGAGAGCCCTTCAAGTGGTCACAACCTAAAGACCATCGGATAAGGGATAAGAGAGAGAGCTTATAGATCTGTGGCACCACTTAGAGAATGAAGAAGTGAAGTTTCCTAATGTCCTATAGCCTCTCTCTCAAAGATGTGTCGCGACTCACACAGATGAACAAGACTCTACTAGACGTGGTTTGAGACATCCTAAGACCATTCCATAACCTTATACTCTAATACCAAATTTATCACGACCCGAAGCACACCCTAGCTGTAACACGGTGTATTCGACCTCGAAGAGGTCTTATACAAGCCCTTAGCATATCATGAACATTAAAGCATATGAAAATAGCGGAAAATTTAAAACTTTCCTTTACAATCGCAGACTTTATAAAATAAGAGAGAGCCTATGACACTATGTATCAAACCATCTATAACATTAGACTTAAATCTATTTTAATATAAATTAGAGACATAGCCCTTACATAAATCTAAAAATATAATAATAAAGACATAAGTGAACAAGGTGGGTTCATCCTCGAAACTATGAGGACTCCCCAAGTCTTCATTCCCAAGCACCTTAGAAACCTATCTTCCAAGTATAAGACACCACATCTCCAAACCCTTGCCGGTGTGGGGAATTTCATGTTATAGCTCACATGGTCTCTATATCGGTTAAGGCTACTTCCCACAATAAAGAATAAAGGTTACCTTTAAATTATCTCACGTGTGTTTTAATAATGATTTAACTTGCATTGACCATGAATACGATTTATGTTTTAAACTTCCTATCTTATGTTTTAATTTGGTCTTTGCATATCATTAAAATATCTTTTTAGCATGATTTCATATGCTTGTGCATTGCTATCATAATTGTTACATTTTTTTACTAACGCATACTCTTGCTTACATTTCCCCAAATGTAGGGTCTGATGCTCCAGATTCGCATTTCAGTGGCTAGGGATCTCATAGTACAAATTTAAAGATTGGTGAGTCCACATGATTCAAGGACCAAGCCTTTTTTTCATATTGTCTTTACATTTCAGTTTTGGACTTGATGTACGGGTTACGTCCTGATCATTATTATGTATAAGATGGCTTTGAGAAATTGCTAAACTTCTGTTTAATTTTATAAATCTCTTATGTTTAGAAATTGTCTTTTAATTTTCCTGAATTTCTATTATCTTGTATGTTGTATGCTAAGTGTCTTGTGTATGGCCTCTAGGGGCCTATACACCATGTTACACCTAGGGTCTTGATAACGCTCAACTACACTTCATCCAATTCTATGCGTAGGCGGTCACTAACAAGTATAAACCCAACTAAGAGTTGGGGTCGATCCCTCAGAGAGTGATACGGTAGAGAATTCAATTAGAAAGTAAAGATGTGTCCTAATCGTTTGTAGAGGTGACACATTTGCAACATTAAAAAAAATTACAAAGTTTCAACGATTAATATTAAATGGGGGAATTTGGGTATATAATTTAAGACAGCAAACACAGGTAGTAAACAAGTAGATATTGGACCTTAGGAGTGTGATAAGTTGAATGCTAATTTGGTGTAATGGGTGATTACTACTTACTCAAAGGTGTTGAATCTGAGCAGGTAGGCTAGGTTTTGAGTACAATAGCCATTTCTCAATGAACTACTGTGTTTCAAGTGAGTTCTTTCAAACCTCAACGAGTGTAACACAGCCAAACAACCCAATTCCTTAATTAATCCACTCTTTTAAGGTGGATTTGTAAAGACGTAATCAAACTCACTTTCTCAAGCTAGATTCTTAAAGACGCAATCAATACAATCATCAATCAATAATTTTACTCTATTACCTCTTTCTGAAGCAAGCATAGCGAACTAAGCTAGAATTGCATTTGCAACTACAATTCCTCAATTAAAACATTAATAACTAATTGAACCAACTTGTAAACAACATTAAAATCAGTAAGTAATGACAGCCATTAGCTAATTAAGTCATTGAACTACATAATCACACCCCTAAGGAAAGGGGTTTTTAGCCACGCATAGTAAAAAACAAGAAATTGTTGCATACGAAGTTCTCCATCTGATTGGCTAATGATCTCAAATTCCCAAAATGCTAAAATTGAAGCTAAAGTACAACAATCTCTAAATCTCTCCTCAAAAATGTAAAAACAATGTTCTAGAATGTAAACACTCAAAAACCCTGAAGGTGAATAGTGTGGGAACTCCTTTTCTTCTTTTATAAATTGCATTTATACCTGAAATTTCAGCGCAGAGTCAACTCAGTGAAGTAAGTCGGCCTCACCGACTAGTTCAGGGATTCACCGAGTTGCTCCTCCTCTTGCCCTCTAGTTTGGCTCTTTCATCAGCCAGATCGACATCGCCGATCCCATCGACGTGTCGCCGAATTGTTTGTTAGCTCGCCAAATTGGTTACGTCAATGGGCTATTATGCTTGAACTCTAGGCGAGCTGAAGGTCGACTCTGCGATTTGCCGAATGACTTTGGCGAGTTCTAGCTTTGCTTTGCTTCAACTTTTTTAGTTTTTTCGCTCCTTTTTGCATCATAATGTCCTTGCCTTGCTCTTAAGACTTCATTGCTGCATATGAACATTTTAACATCACTTATGAGAGTAAATTAGGCATTGAGGACACTAAATCCTTGAATAATAAGCTCTAAAAGAGTTGAAATCCCCGACTCATCAACACCCCCAACTTAAAAAATTTCATGCCCTCAAGTAAAACACAAGATAAATTAGGCCAACAAGAATATCTACAAACAGTGCTACTTGAGACTCAACCTGAATGCACATGAGGTTCAATTTACACATACAATGTTCAATAGTGCACAAAAAGTTTCAAACTATGACAAGCCATCATCAAAAAGATTTCAATCTCACAATGCTCACTTCAAATGCAAATACATGCTCAGGAAGAGTATTTGAATGCCCTCACACCAAGAATGATTCCAAGCTCTCACGAATCCAATCAAAGATTACAATTTTAGGAATCAAAATCAACTCTCACACTTTGAATGATAAACACATTCATGATTTTACCCATAGGTTTTCCCGTATTTTCTGATCAACACTTCATTCGGCTTATGCAAGATCACCAAGGTCTTTCAAGGATGGGAACTGGACTGAGCATGAGGATATGATCATTTTCACTTATTGACTTCTACCTTCATGAAGCATGGCTCAAATTTCACTTCTTCTCCTTTTCTTTTCATTTTTTTCATCTTCACAACACATCTTTGGCATAATCAAGCACACAAAAAAATTTGTACAACTCATTGAAACCCCATTTCTTTCCACAATGCACAATTAATACAAATTTATCATTTCTTTATATCGGTGCTTTTCTTTCTCTCTCTTTCTCTTTATATATGGATGGGTTTCATCTTTTTCCACACATGACATGCCTTCAAGGATGGATTTCACAAACTTTTTGCTCGATTTCATTCCTCATTCTTATTACACCCCAACATAGGATTTTGGTCTAGGTTGCCTATTTAAACAAACCAATGCTTCACGCTAGTTTTAGGTGGGGATGAAAAAGCCATTTGTGTTCATGGTTCATCCAACGAAAAGGTTAGGCTCAAATAGTGGCAAGCTAGGTTCACACACTCACAAGGTTGTCACAAAGAGGAACAATAGCAATTTGGTTCACTTTCAAAATGTTGTGCCTAAGATCATTTCTTGCATTCACCAAAGCTAGTCAATTGAACTAACGTGGAAAGTTCTAGGTATCACCAAGCACATATTTTAAGCAATCCTCACCACACAAGGAATTCAGTATAATCATTGATCATGACTCTATAAGTTAAGCTCGCATGCAATAATCATTACAAGACTCACTTTGACAATCAACTAGTCACAATGAGAGGCTAAGATTTCACACATGACTTATGCTACTCAAATTTACCTCATTGGACTTGCAAAAACATATCGTTCAATCAAGTACACTATTCAAGTCATTGGTATTGATCACAATCGACACTCAAATGTACAGGAGAACATCAACAACAATCAACAATCAAGCATTCAAGAGATGGAACACTGGATAAATCAAACCAATAATGGCGAGACGTTAAGCCCACCGCAAGAAACTAAGTAGTGTCCTCAATGCATATAAAAACTAATTAAGTAAAAAGGGAATGTAAGGGTCACTGAATAAAAGGATTGGAGCATAAAAGACTTTCAATTCACGTGCCAATCAGTGAACAATATCGATGACGTCGAACCACTCGGCGGATCAGTGAGTAGAGATTTTCTCCCCAAAATTTATTGAATGTCAGCCTTATAGTTGAAGAAAAAAGGTGAGATAAATAGACCTCGCCTAATCAGCTCGGCGAACCGCAAAATGATTGCAATCTCACCAAATATTCCAGAATGATTCTCAATCTTTGCCCTATAAGGGTGACGCAGTTGGACAATATGAGGGCCCAGTTGGTGCTTTACCGAATGGGTCAATCCCTAGCCCAATTTCCATTCTTTCAAAACTAAGGGCTCCAATCTACACATTCAACAACCGTTATTCAAAAACGACAAAAACTTGGGTTTCCTCCCAAGAAGAGCCATAGTTAATGTCATGGCACGACATGGAAATGCATTTAAGCATCTTCCAAATACATCACTTTGATAACTGACAAGTTCAGACATTCTCCAAAGTAATGTTTCAAGTGTTGCCCATTTACCTTGAATACCAACCCCTCTTGACTTTCAACTTTAATTTCCCCATTCGTGAAGACACAAGTCACATTCAACAAGCCTGACCATTTTGACTTGACCTTACCAGGAAAGAGTCTTAAACGGGAGTTATAAAGCAAAACGAGATCACCAACTTTAAACTTTCACGGATGTATTTACGCATCATGCCACTTGATCATTTTCTCCTTATAAAGGGCTGAACTCTTATAAGGTCGCAACCGAAATTCTTCCAACGCATGGAGTTGGTTGACTCTTTGCTTTGAAGAATCTCCCCAATTCAAGTTCAATGCTTTCAATGGCCACAATGCCTTATGTTAAAGCTCAATTTATAGGTGAAAAGTCTTTCCAAACACCAATTGGTATTGTGACATGCCAATTGGGGTCTTGAATGCGGTGCGGTATGCCCAAAAAGCATCATTTAACTTCCAAGACCAGTTAAGCAGATTTTTATTCACTATTTCTCCCAGAATCCCCTTAATTTCCTGGTTTGACACTTCAACCTTCCCGCTTATCTTTGGATGATAAGGGGTTGAAACTTTATCTTAACTCCATATTTTCTCAATAAAGATGCAGACAAACGGTTACAAAAATGAGATCCCCTATCACTAATAATTGCACGCGGAGTGCCAAACCTTGTGCAAATGTATTTCTTATGGAATTGTACAACACTTCTCTGTTCATTGTTGGGTAAAGCTATAACTTGTACCCATTCGGAACATAGTCAACTACCACTAAGATAAACTTATTGTCGTATGAACTCACAAAAGGTCCCATAAAGTTGATTTCCCAGACATCTAACAAATTTACATTGCTTTGGCATTGAATGCATTGTTTAACAAGAGAGTTTGCATCTTGGTCCAACGTTGGCTAATAATAACCACTTTGAGGTACTTTGGCAGATGTACACACCCCGCTATGATGCTCACAAATAGGTGACGTGTGTCAAGCATCGAGAATCACAATTACTTCCACTTCTAGTACACACCTTCTAATTATGTGAATTGCGCATTCACGGAAAAAAAAATAAGGTTCATCCCAAAAATACATCATCACATCGAACAAGAACCTCTTTCATTGGTAGAAATTCAGTCCATCGGGAAGAATCCCACACACAATATAATTTTCAAATTCAGTATACTAAGGTTAATTGCCATTAGACATGAAAATTACTAACTCATCAAGAAATGGTTCCTCAATATCCCTCTAACTGGAAATAACAACATTGGTTTCTTGACAAATGATACGCTGCTTGGTTCTCACACCCTTTTCGATCTTTGACCTCCAAATCAAACTCCTGCAACAACAGCACCCACCAAATCAACTTTGGCTTTGCATCTTTCTTAGCCATCAAATATCAGATTGCCGCATGATATGTATGCACCACCACTTTAGTGCCCAATAAATATGTTCTAAACTTTTCAAAAGTGTACACTACAACTGACAATTCTTGTCCGGTGATAGGGTAATTCTTTTTAGCTACATTCAAAAACATACTTGCGTAATAAACTGGGTGAAATATCTTTCCCTTTCATTGACCAAGAATATCTCCCAAAGTCACTCTACATGAATCACACATTAGCTCAAATGGAATGCTCCAATTAAGAGCGACAATGACTCGAACCAACCCTAGAATTTCCTTTAAGCACGAGAATGCTTTAAGGCAAGCTTCATCAAAATTGAAGACACTTTGTTTTTCGAGTAGCCTACAAAAGGGAAAAGCTACCTTAGAGAAATCTTTTATAAACCACCAGTAGAAGCCAACATGACCTAGGAAACTCTGAACACCTTTTACCTAAATAGGAAGAGGTAGTTTGGCAATCACTTCAACCTTAGGTTGATCCACTAGGATACCTTCTCCTGAAATTTTGTGGCCCAAGAAGGTACCTTCTTTGACCATGAAATGACATTTCTCCTAATTTAAAAGTTGGTTGGTCTCAAAACATCTTTGTAATACTTTCCCAAGATGTTCAATACACGCTTGAAATATGTCACCTGATGAGTTCGAAATTTGGACTCATTTAGGGCTTTGTTTTGATATTATAAGTGTCCTCAAATTCCTAATTTATGCTATAAACTGATGTGAAAGCCTTGATATTCAGGTATGTGAACTAAGGAGAAACGTAAGGACACTAACAGGCAAAAAGGAGCAAAACTAGTTGAAAAAGTGGAGAAAAGCGATCTTTATGATTGCTAAGATAACTCGGCAAACCGCCGAGTGGATCTTCAGTTCGCCTAAAGTTCCAGTGTGCCAGCCCTAGGGGAAGAAACCAAGTCGGCAACAGAAATGGGAAGTAAGTGAATCACCGATTGGTTCCACAACAATACAATGGATCCCCCAACTTAGGACTTAAGATGCTGAGAACCAATTAAAAATGGTGATGGACGAGAGCAAAGGGCGGATCACCGAACCACTCGGCGAGCTCAACTTATCTCGCCCAATGGATTTTCATGCCAAATTTTGGGAAACTATAAATTGAGTTTTGAACTGTAGATTTACTATCATGCAATCATTCAGTAGAGTTTTCTTTGAGTTTTAGAGTTCCATTGTATACTTTGAAGCTTTTGGAGGCTCAAACTTGAAGATTTACAAGTAGGTCTTTGAATTTAACCTTTGAAAAACATTGTAAACGCTTGGAGAGTATTACCCAGCTGATGGCTAATCGAGTTGGTAATTGTTTTTATCTTTTTATGATGTTTAGCTAAAACTTCAATTCTTCAAAGCTAATGAAAAACTAGAGAAACATGTCTCTCAGTTCAAAACTCTAAAAATATGAACACAGAAACTATTCAGCATGAATAATGATACTAAACTAAATGTTCAAAAATGTAGTTATAATTGACAAAAATGTGCTGTGAAGAGCCAATCGCCACAGTAAGTCCGGTTCGCCGATCCACTCGATGATCCACCATTTGGCCTCTTCCATCGCCCTTCTACCTTGGCCTTCAGCATCCTCAAGGTCTGTATCTTTGGGCGATCCAACACTGCATCGCGGAACCACTCAGTGATCTGTCGACTTCTCCTTTCTCTCACCAACTTTGTTCTTTCCTTCAGGGCTTCGCACACTGGAACATTAAGCAGTCAAATAGCCATTCGGCGACTCGCCAAGTGGACTTGGCGATCACCAGGCTTGCATTTCTTCATTCTTTCAGCTCGCTTTGTTCCTTTTTGCAAATTATTGTCCTTGCTTTGTTCCTCAATCCTTATACCTGGAAATCAAGGGTTTTACATTAGTTATTGGCACAAAATAAGCATTTAAGGGCACTAAATCATCGTAAACAAAGCCCTAAATGAGTCCAAATCTTGAACTCATCAACTCCCCCAACTTAAACTTTTGCTTGTCCTCAAGTAAATCTCAAGTTCAGCAGTTCAAAAAGGATGTCTCAAACACTGCTACATAAGACTCAATCATGAATGCACACAACAGGACTCAACCTACTCAATTGTGCACCCAAAGGTTCAAGTTGTGACTCACCATTACCAAAGATTCTCAAGTTCACAATACTTGGTTCAAATGCAAGTTCAATGTCAACAAAGGTACTCAAATGTCCTCACATGAAGAATGATTCCATACTCACACTCTATTCTTCGATAATTTAAAGCTCCGGAATCACATACAACTCACACACTCACAAAGATGAACACATGCATGACTTCACCCATAGGTTTGCCCTTATTTTCCAACCAACATTCGTTTCAACTCACTCAAGATCAAAAAGGTCTTTTCAAGGCCTGTAATGCAGCTAAGTGTAAAGGTATGGTCATTTAGGCTCAATGGCTGCTATCCACATGAAATGTGCTATGAACAACACTTTCTTTCCTTTTCTTCAACATTTTCACTCATGCTCAAAATTCACCTCATTATTCACTTCTCATGGAATACCGTACACCCCATTTCCTTTGCAACTTTCACAACTTTATTTCACAATTTTTTTGTTCTTTTTATTTTTCATTCTTCTTTTATTTTTCTTTTTCTTTTTTGTATGGAGGGGTTCCATCTTTCTTCAAAACCATGGATCAAGGGGGACTTTTTTTCCCTTCTTGATTTACCTTTTCCTTTCACCACACCCCCAACGTAGGCTTTTGGCCTAAGTTGGCTATTCAAACAAACTATACTTCATGAGGATTATAGGTGAATGAATAAAGAGAGGTCTCATTTGCTCAAGTTTCTTACAAGAAAAGGATAAGACTCGCAAAGAGATTTCAAGCAAAGCTCACACACTCACAAGGTAGGCCTCAAAAGATGTATAATGTCAAATTGTTTCACTCTTCAATATTGCTGCCTAAGATCATTTCAAAAGCTTGCATCACTTAGTCAACCGGACCAACGAGGCAAATTCTAAGTGTCATCACACAAGGTTTACAGTAAGCTCATCACACAAGGCATTGACATCAATATAAAACACGACTCCACATTTTCGCTATTGTGCAATGTTCATCACAAGAGACTTATTCGATAACCGGCAAATCACAATGAGATGCAAAAAGTTCACATATTGTCTATGCAACTTCATTTGGCCTCATCATAACCGCACATTCATTTTTTTTCGATTAAGAGAACTATTCAAGTCAACTGTATTGATCATAACCGATACTCAAATTTGCACAAGAACAGCCACAATTAAACACAATCAAGAAGGGTCAAAAACCATTTGCATTCAAAATATGGAGCCACAAGCTCAAACATCTACAAAACAGTGTCAAAACACAATTCAAACACAAAAACCCAATATATACAAAAATAATAATCACAAGAGGTAGGTATGGAAATACCTCACCTCACCCCACCACAAATAAATAGCAATTTGTCCTCAAATGCAACAAATTGCTAAAAATCAATAAGAGTGACATAGAGAGAGGTAAAGAAAATTCTTGTCTACACAGTCGCTCCATCTGTCGGGGCATTAATGCCATGTATCACGTCAGCTGCACTGGCTCCACTAGGGTCAGCCATGGGTGTGTCTGCCAATGAGATTTGCACAGCTGAATCTATCCTAGCCTCCTCAACAGCTGTAAGGCCCTCAAAAGAAGTCTCATCATCTACACCAAGTTGCTCCTCATCGGTCTCAGCCTCAGACTCGAAAGCATCCACCTCCCAGCTCGAACCTCATCTCCAGTGGTAGACGGAGGCATATCTGTATTGGCTGGCATATTGGGGATCTCCACAGTCTCGAAAATCATAGACATGATTGTGGAGTTCAGCTGATCCACATCCTTCATATGCTCAATAATTGCGGCCTTTAGAGTCGTCACCTCATTAGTGGCCCCTTGGCCTTGCTCACACACCACTATTTGTGCCGCAAAGGCATCAATAACTGCAGTAAGGGGTGTCACAACATCAGCAAGGGCCCTCTCTATCATGCCAGGAATGGTGGCCTCAAGCTTGTAGGCACACCTATTAGCAAAATGGGCTAGCTGCCCCATCCATAATAATGCATCCTGGGTGAGTAGACGTCAAAAAGTAGCAGCAGAGGCACCAGACCTAGAAGGAAAGGGAGTTGTAGAAGAACTAGGTGTTATGGAAGGGGCTGTGCTAGTTATACCTGAAGGCCCAAGGACCTGAGTAGGCAAAGTTGCCTCTGCAGGTAATGCATCAGTGTCCACAACCGGGAATGTATCCACTGGGGCAGCCTTCCTCTTCTCGGCCTCATCCTTCAAGTACTCCACATCAATCCTCTAGATGTCGGTGTAGGAGGTGAGAGTCACTTCTATATCCTTATTCTCATCTCGAGGCACTCGGGCTCATCTGCACAACTAGGTGATCAACACCGGAAAAAGAAGAGAGGTTTGGCACTACTTGACCCTCATGATCATCTCATGTGCAATGATTATACCCAAGTTCAGCTTTGTCCCATCAATGATGCAACCAAGGAAAGCTGATTTCTCATGGCGGAGGATAGACTCATTCTGGGATGGCATTATTAAACTGCTGATGAAGCCAAACTAGAACCTCGTTGCTACATTGAGGTCCTTTTTTCAGTGGGTGCTCCAACCTCGATCCACTTAGGAGTGCCGTCAGATATCAGAGGAGCCAACCACTTTTTCATATTTTCCAAAGTTTTTGTTCGGATCATGTATTGACAGTTATCCTCAGTTTCTTTTGAACACTCCAGAACTACATTGATAACATCGCTATCACACTTCAGTTTTCTTCCCCTGACAACCACATGATCTGCTGGATTGAATTTAGTGGCCTACTTCTTCCCTTGTGGTACTAATGCTTTGTAAGATGTGTAAAACTCTTGGACACAATTTGGAACATAAGGGCCATGGGGTCTAGTGAAGATTTGGAACTTGTGGGCCTTCAAATTGCGATAGATCTCTGGGTAGCTGTCTATAAAACCATCAGTAGGCAGCCTCTTCTCCTCGATGATGGTCCTCAATCACTCAGTCTTTAGTCGGATCATAAACAGGGAAGGAGGACCCAGTGTAGGTGGTGCTGGAACCACAGCCTGATCTGGGACAGAAGGAGGAGTAGTGGCCTGGGGAGTCCTGATCCTAGACGGATCATTCAACCTTTTGTAACGCAGCTCAGGTCTCTAGGCTACCAGTAGCTAATCACCCTCACTCTCAGAAGTGGTGAGGTGAGTGACATAGATTCTGTCACTGTCGGAGCTGACCTCCGATAATGCTGGAGTAGGTGCCTTGCCTTTCTCTTTGCCCTTCCCACATGTGGTAGGAAGTTTGGTTGACTTTGCCTTGGATGCAGTTGCATCCTCATTAATTGTGATACCATTTGCCTTGTTATAGCACGGCATGTCGCGGCCTGCTACCTTTGGTCTAGCCATATCTACAAAATATATCAAAAAGGTTAGAAACAATTCATGAAAAATATAGGAAAACAGGTTACAGATAGACTAGCTGACCCGATTGGCGAGTCGTCGAATCACTTTGGCGAGCTAGATCGGGCTCGCTGAAATTCCAGAAAAATGGCATGTTGGCGATGGGAGGGGCCTTTCGGCGAATCACCGACAGCAATCGGCAAGCACATACTAGCCCGCCGAAAGTTACATTACATTTTAGGGGTTAGGGACGTAGAAAGGGTGATCAAAGAAGACTTTTGGTGAGTCATCGAGTGCAACTTTCGATGAGTGATCGAGTGCACTCGACGAACTTAGGCTTCTCACCAAAAGTTAAAAAACCAAAAGCATCAAAAACCATGAAATTAAAGGTGATCAATGGGGGTTCGGTGAACCGTATAGTGGTTTGGCGAGCTCGACCCAGCTCGCCAAACTACCTAACGTGCCTACTTTCTACCCCAACTTCCAAAATCAACTCCGCAGCCCCCGAAAACAAAATCAAAGCATGCACTTATTCAATTAGACTAAGACCCATAAGACACATGCCACCCGGGTACTCAGACCTCTCCCGGTTTGGCCAGAATTGGCTATTTAACGACTTTAGCCTTAAGAATGATGTCAACCGCTACATCATTGGGCAAAGCACGTTATTTAGTACAAATATGGGTTACTCAAACTTCACCCAACTAGAGCCAACAACAATTAAGCACAACCCACAAGAATTTAAATCAATTTTAAAGCACGAAATTCGGGAAATCAACAATTTAGGAAGTTTAGGCAACATCTCAAAATTAAAACAGGCAAACAAGCACACTTATACGAATTCAGAGAGGCCCAACACATATTATGAAGAACAATATGATTGAAAATGAGTATAATCGTTAAATACGAGTTCAAGGTTCGGAAAACCAACCTTTTATGTCGAATATGAGAATTGAAATGCTAGGCGGCAAAGATTTCCAACTCCAAACACAAGATCGACGACTAGGAAGAGGTAATAATGCAAAAATATGGGAAGTATAGTGCGAGTGTTCTTTTGTGAAGTTAAAAAGTAAGGGAATCTGAAAGACTTTGAAATTTTAAACCTTTGGCCTTTTATAAACCATCCAGTTCTCGCCCTTTCGAAGACATTAATTCTCTTCACCGAATAACTTGACGACACGCCGAGTAGGTACTTACTTCACCGAGTTTTACAGGACCTCCAGTTAATGTGAGGGTCCAAACGGTGGACTAAGTCAGGATCACAGACCTGTTCGGCGATTCCCCAACTTGTACAAGGGCTCTCCGAGTTTTACAGACTCCGACTTCATAAATTCTTGAGTCCAACGGCGGTCCAAGTTGGGCTCGCCGACCTCTTTGGCGAGTCGCCGACTGGACTCTTGGCTCACCAACCTGCATTTTTCAAACACATTCCACACTTCAACCTGCACAATCAACACAAGATTATTTCAAAAACAAAAAAGAAAGTAGTAAAAACTTGGGTTGCCTCCCAAGAAGCACCTTAGTTAACGTCATGGCACGACGCAAGTCCCCACTCAACCTTCACTCCTAGGGTAGAGATAAGATAACACATGACCCATTTGGGTCTCCAGTAGCTAAATCGACATGGAATGAGAGGCATTCATCTGATTTAGCATGGATAACACATGACTCTGTCGTGTTTTTCGAATTTGTAATGAATGAGTAAGAGTACCTTTTCTATCTGCCCACCCTCATACTCCATGGGCCTTCTACGCTCGTGAGGGGGAATGTACCTATCCTTTTTCTTGTACATTACTTCCAGTTCCATGATCTTTTTGGCTAAGAGATCCAGCTGATTCAACAATGTGGCCAATTCTTGGTCCTTCTTTGTCTCCTTGTTGGTCTTAATCATGCGATCAATGAGATGGGTTGTTGTTTCATAGAGTTGTCGTATTACAACCCCCGGAGAAAGTTGGTCAGCCACTCTTCAATTTTCAGGACCAAGACCTCTGTAGAAGCACTCTAGTAGCATCTTATCTGGAATTCCATGAGTTGGGGAATGCTGCAATAGTGCCTTAAATCTTGGCCATAACTCATGGATAGTCTCACCCTCCAATTGCTTGAAAGTTAGGATGTTATCCCTAAGAATCATCAATCTGAATGGAGGGTGGTCCATTGGGTCACCATTGCTACAAGATATGCTCATTTTCTATGGTCAACAAACAACACGAAAACCCAAAACTAAAAATAAGTAGATTCAACAATGACTAAAAAGAACAAAATTCAACTTCACCAAAAGAATCCTAAACAACACCACTTCCCAGCAGCGGCGCCATTTTGATAAACATTTCAAAGACACTTCATCCAATTCTAAGTGTCAATGATCGCTAGTCAGTATAAAACCCAACTAAATGAGTAAGGGTTGAATCCCACAAGGAGTAGTACGTGTTTAAGATTTAATAGGAAAGTGTAAACATGGTCAAATCAATCATAGGAATAGAAATTATCGAATAAAAACATTATTCAAATCAGGGGGTGACACGAATGTCAAATAGTGGTTTTGGTTTGAAATTATCAACTACAACAGCAGCAAACAATACGAAATAACAATAATGAGACGAGTTCTTGGGATGTGATTTGATTATAGGATAATATAGACAAATGAGTAATTGCAACTATTAGAAAATACCTAGCTATTAGTGAGTAAGCTAGACTATAGAGGAGGTAAACTTTCTCTCAAACAATTTACCCCAAATAAAGTCGATTTCTCTCAAACATTGACAAGCATGCAAAATAAGACCAGCCCATGCCTTAGTCCATTCACTCTTTCGAGCTGAATGTGTGGAATTAGGTTTAGGATACACTCACTCGAGCTAAACCCATGACAACCCAATACCCACAAACCATCAATGCATAATCTTAGTTTTAAAACCTCTCTCTCGAACAAGCCAAAAACACAAGGGTAGAACTACATTTGCAACTACAATTCTTAAATTAAACCACAATTAATGATTGAACTCACTTCTAAAAAGCATTTAAACTAACAATTTGCAATACACATAAACTAAATAAGCCCATAATCACATAATCACACCCCAAGAATTGGAGTTTTAGCTAAACATTATAAAAAGATAAAAATTGTTACCAAATTGAGTTTTCATCAACTCGGTAAGATTGATTTTGTCTTTACAATGGTCCAACTTGAAGAAACTCAAAGACCCACTTCCAATTTCTCAAAAGTGAAAAACTTCAATTCTTCAAAGCTAAGGAAAAACTAGAGAAACCTGTCTTTCAGTTCAAAACTCTAAAAATATGAACAAAGATACTATTCAGAATTAATAATGATACTAAACTAAATATTCAAAAATGTATTTATAGTCACCAAAAATGTGCTGCGAAGAGCCAATAGGTGCAGTAAGTTAGGCTCGCCGATCCACTTGGTGATCCGCCCTTTGGTCACTCCTATCACCCTTCTGCCTTGGCCTTTAGCATCCTCAAGGTCTGTAACTTTGGGCGATCCAACACTGCATCACGGAACCACTCGGCCATCCGCCAACTGCTCCTTTCTTGCACAAACTTGGTTTTTTCCTTCAGGGCTTGGCACACTGGAACTTTAGGTGGTCAAATAGCCATTCGGCGACTCGCTAAGTGGACTTGGCGATCACCAGGCTTGCATTTCTTCATACTTTCAGCTTGCTTCGTTCCTTTTTGCAAATTAGTGTCCTTGCTTTGTTCCTCAATCGATATACCTGGAAATCAAGGATTTTACATTAGTTATTGGCACAAAATAAGCATTTGAGGAGACTAAATCATCGTAAATAAAGACCTAAATGAGTCCAAATCTTGGACTCATCACTAAGCCTGTTGATGTTTGAAAGAAATCACTTGAATCGTGGTAGTTGTTCGAGAGAAAGCTATCTCACTTATAGCCTAGCCTACCCACTGATATTTAGTTATTTATTAGTTGTTTCAATTACCCATATAGTGAAATTAGTCTATAATCGATCACATCCCGAGAATTCCTCTCTATATTATTAATTCCTCTGTGTTTAATTGTGTTGTAGCTAATAATTGCTAATCAAAACCCCTCATCTGACATTCATTGTCACCCCCTTAGACTTTTTTACATGTCTATTTCAATTATTTCTATTCCTATAGTTGATTAGACAACGTTTGTACTTCATTCTTGAATTTGAACACGTACCACTCAATGTGGGTTCGACCTTAACTCTTTGTTGGGTTTTATACTAGTTAACGATCATTTGCACCTAGAATTGAATGTGGTGTGCTTGAAACATTAAACAAAATGGTACCGCTACCGGGGAGTGATGTTGTTTAAAATTCTTTTATTGAAGTTGAATTGTGATCTTTTTGGTTGTAGTTGAATCGACTTACTTGAGTTTTTATTTTGTGTTGCTTGTGCTGAACAGAGGATGAGATGAGTGTAAGCAGGAGTAATGGTAGCCAAGTGGGCCACCAAGACGATATTGTGAATCTTAATGATGTGAATGACCCAATCCAATTGGGTGGTGTTGGTGCAATATGTCTACCTCCGATTGAAGGGAATATTGTCTTCCATGTTACTAGCACAATGGTACAACTTCTCCAAATGAAAGGTCTATAGGGAGGATTGGCTCACGAAGACCCCCATGAGCATATTCAGGACTTTGTGGACGTTTGTGGTCTCTTCTCATTCAAGAACGTATCACAAGAATCAGTCTGTCTCATATTGTTTCCATTCTCTTTTATGGGTGAGGCTAGAAAATGGTTAGCTGAGTTACCGAGGGATTCCATCACCTCTTGGGATGAGATCACTATAGCATTCAATGTGGGATTCTTTCCCTCAACAATGATGATGACACTCAGAGATAGCATCCAAGGTTTCAAAAGCTTGGAAGGTGAATGTAACGACCCAGAAAATGATAGAGTGAAACTAGAGCCTCACATGTGAGTTTGGAGTCGAGAACTTAATGAAATGGTTATAATTGAATTTGACCCAAAAAGTTCTTAAAATGTGCTTCGGAAGTTACCGGAAACTTGTATAGCTGTATATAAAAAGATCCGTTTTGTTTTTCGAAAATCCGACTTCATATTCTTGTTTAGGGGGTCAAATTGAGTGGGAAATGGGTCTAACCCAAATTTTAGAGCAACCGTATCAAAATCCGAAATTTCCAACTGAAGCCTTTTT
>JAJOOR010023661.1:0-34209 GCA_036250505.1 Solanum acaule
CAATATTCTTCCATATTCTCTGTGGGATCGACCCCGACTCATAGTTGGGTAAATATATTGCATACGATCGTTTATATTTCTTTTCAAGAGGTATATTTGAACGTTATCAGTCTTACAGAATGGTACGGAGACGTTTGTACTTTTTTTCAAGAGGCTATAGGACTTTAGGAAATCTATATGGTTTATGTTGTCTCCTTTCGCGCTATAACTTGTTTCCAATTGCTATCTGTCGATTGGAATAGGCATCAAACCTTCTTCACTCTTGTGTCCACAGATGCTTAACACTAGATTCATGGGCATCAGGCCCGTAGTTCCCGTCAATGCTCCAGCTGAGGAATCTGCATCGAGAGGTCGCGATTGAGGCAGGGGTAGAGAAAAAGCTAGGGGTAGAGACTGAGGAAGAGTGTCACCTACTAAGCCGAGGAAGAGTGGCACCTACTAAGCCGAGCAAGAGTGGCACCTACTAGGGATGTAACACCAGTTGAAAATGCTTCCAGAAATAAGGCCCCTCATGTGCATCATGAAGAGGTAGAAGAGAACATTGAGGTTGAAATTGTTTAGAAGGTTGGACAAAAGGAAGAGGTGCAGGTTGAAACTATAAGTATTCCTCTCATAGACCCAGTGTTAGCTCCGCAAATCATGTCATTCCTGAAAGGTTTGGTTGGTCCTGGAGTGCTTCCTTTTGTTTAAGCAACTCAAGCTCCCGCTAATCCTCATATTGCTATCACTGTCCCTCTGGTAGGTGGAACTGCAGGTAATGATGCTTTCTTTAGTCCTTTGTTAGGTCCTGTTATGACTAGTAATGAGCATAAATTGTTGACTATGTTCTTGAACCTGAAACCGTCGGTGTTCCATGGTTCTGAGAGTGAGGATGCATATGAGTTCATCCTAGATTTCTATGAGAGGCTTCATAAGTTGGGATTTTTTCATTAGCATAGGGTTGCGTTCGAGACTTTTCACCTTCAAGGTGAGGCTAAAAAGTGGTGGAGAGCTTATATGGAATGCAGATCTTCAGCTTTACCTCCACTTACTTGGACCCATTTTCATGCTCTGTTTGTGGAGAAATATGTGCCTAGGACTTTGAGAAACTGTAAGAAGGATGAGTTCATGGCCTTGGAGCAGGGTGACATGTTTTTCGCTACTTATGAGGCGAAGTTTCATGCGTTGTCTAGATATTCTACACAGTTGGTGACTACTGAGGAAGAGAGGATCCATTTATTTATCAAGGGACTAAATTTTGAATTGCAGGTATTATGTGTTCATATGATCTCTGTGGGGAGGAGCTCTAATGAGGTAAAAATACTTTGTTAAGAAAGTGGAGGGGGTGAGGAGAAACGGTCAGGCTAAGGCATTGGCTAAGAAGGCCAAAAATTCAGGCAACTTTCAGAATTTTATTCCAGAGGTTCAGGGAGACCAACACTTGCAGCAACGAAAATTTAGTCTACTATGCCCTCCTCTATAGGTAATTACTCGAGAACTCCACCTCATAATGTGATTCAAGATAGCTAGGGAGTCACGCTTTCGACGGGCAACGGGCCTTCTTTTGATCGTACTAGCTATAATTATGGAGAACCTGGGCATATGAGGAGAGATTGTCCCCACCCATGTATGATAGATTCTATGCAGCCATAGATTAAAGCAGTGGTATCCGCAGGGAATGGTTATAATAGTCGAGGGCTTCCCCAAGGTGGGCGTGGAGGAAATCCACTAGGCCATGGAGGTAGGGCAAATGGTAATGTAGGTAGAGGTATAATACAACCATGCAGGGAAGTCACCCGTCATGATGATAGGGATCAATGTTACTCTTTTTCGAGCAAGAATGAGGTAGAGACGTCTGACACAGTAATCACATGTACTATACTTGTCTGTGACCAAATGGATAATATGTCATTTGTTCTGGGTTCTACCTATTATTATGTGTCCGTGCGATTTGCTGCAACATTTTCTATGATTTGTGATATACTTGATGCCCTCATCCATGTTTCTACCCCAGTTGGAAAGTTTGTCATAGTCACCCATGTCTATCGTGCTTGTCCTATTTTGTTTATAGGTTTTTAGGCTTGGGCTAATTTGGTGATTTTAGATATGACTGACTTTGATATAATCTTAGGCATGACTTGGTTGTCCCCCTATTAAGTTGTGCCTAATTGTAACACTAAGTCTATAACTCTAGAAATTGCAGGAAGGGAAAATTTAGAGTGGGAAGGGGTGCACAAGACTAAGCAAGCCAAGATCATATCCTCCATTCGGGCTAGGAAACTAGTAGGGCAGAGTTGTTTGGCTTATTTGGCTTATATTTGGGATATTGAGATTGAGTCTCCATCTGTTGAGTATATTCCTGTGGTGTCAAAATTTAGAGAAATGTTTCCGAATGATTTGCCTCATATAGGGATATAGATTTCTGAATTGATTTAAAACCTGGTACCCGCCCCATTTCTATCCCTCCATTTCGCATGGCACCGACACAATTAAGAGAGATTAAGGCTCAAATACAAGAGCTTCTTGATAACGAATTTATTCATCCTACTACTTCCCCTAGGGGTGCTCCAATTTTGTTTGTTAAGAAAGATGATGGTAGTATGAGAATGTGTATAGATTACCGACAATTGAATAGGGTCACTATTCCGAACAAATACCATTTGCCTCGAATATATGATCTTTTTGACCAATTGCAAGGTGCATCATTTTTCTCCAAGATTGATCTAAGGTTTGGCTACCATCAGCCAGAAATTAGGCATGAGAATGTGCCCAAGACGACGTTTATAACCCGCTATGGGCACTATGAGTTTCTACTTATGTCTTTTGGTTTGACTAATGTTCCCGCCACTTTTATGAGTTTAATGAATGGGGTGTTCAAGCCATTTCCTGATTCATTCGTCATAGTACTTATTGATAACATTCTGGTCTATCCGAAAAGTGAGGATGAGCATGCCGATCATCTTCATATTATTCTGGGTGTTCTTGTGAAACAAAGGTTGTATGCTAAATTTTCTAAGTGTGAATATTTGTTGACTTGTCTTGCATTTTTGGGACATGTAGTTTCAAAATAAGGGGTAATGGTAGATCCCCAAAAGATTGAGGTGGTTAAGAATTGGGTTCGGCCTAGCTCTGTGACAGAAGTTAGGAGTATTGTGGGGATCACTAGTTACTATCGTCGATTTGTGAAGAACTTTGCTTCTATCGCCACTCACTTGACAAATTTGACCAAAAATGAGATACCATTTAAATGGACCAAAAAATGTGAGGAGAGATTTCAAAAGCTCAAGACTCTTTTGAGGACCGCACCCATCCTAGCATTATCGGTTGAAGGTAAGGATTTTAATGTTTATTGTGATGCTTCACATTTTTGTTTGGGTACTGTGTTGATGCAGGATAAGAATGTTATAGCTTATGCATCGCGTCAATTAAAGGTACATGAGAGGAAATATCCAACACATGATTTGGAATTGGCATCGGTAGTGTTTGCTCTTAAGATCTGGCGGCATTACTTCTATTGTGTCAAGTGTGAAGCGTTTAATGATCATCATATTTTGCAGCATGTGTTCACTAAAAAGGATCTAAATTTGAGACATCGAAGGTGGATGGAGTTACTTAAGGATTATGATGTCACCATTCAATACCATCCGGGTAAGGCTAATGTAGTGGCAGACACTTTGAGTCAAAAGGCGGTAAGTATGGGTAGTTTACCTTGGTTGAGTGTAACTAGACGACCTTTGGCTAAGGAAATTCAGACCTTGGAGTCTAAATTCATGCAATTGGGCATCTCAGAAAAAGGTGGAGTGTTATCTAACATTGAAGTAAGGGCCACGTTTATGGAAGAGATCAAGGCCCAACAATTCGAGGATGAAAATTTGAATTAACTTAAGAAGAAGACTATGATCGGTAAGGCACAAGAGACCACTCTTGATGCGGAAGGTGTGCTCAATTTCGAATGAATACTTTGTGCTCCTCGAGTTGATGGCTTGATTCAAAAATTGTAGATAGAGTCCCATGGTTCACATTATTCCATTCATTCGGGGGTGACCAAGATGTACCGATATTTGTAGGGAATTTACTGGTAGTCGGGCATGAAGAAGGATATAGCGGAGTTTGTGGAAAATGTCAAAATTGTCAACAAGTGAAGTATCAACACCAAAGGCCTACAGGTTTGCTTCAAAGAATGCCAATTCCGGAATGGAAGTGGGAGAGGATAGCCATCGATTTTGTGGTTGGTCTTCCCAATACTTTAGGGATGTTTGATTCTATTTGGGTAGTGGTTGATAAATTGATAAAATCAACACATTTTATTCCGGTAAGAATAGATTATAATGCTGAACAATTGGCTAAGGTGTATGTGAAAGAGATAGTAAAGTTGCATGGGATGGCCCTTTCTTCATCTCCGAACGTGGTACGCAGTTTACCTCCATGTTTTTGAGGATACTACATGATGAATTAGTCACACAACTCACTTTTAGTACAACCTTCCATCCACAGACAGACGGGCAATTAGAGAGGACTATAAGTTCTTACCTTTGTGTGAGTTCTCTTACAATAATAGTTATCACTCCCACATTAATATGCCACCGTTTAAGGCATTATACGGGAGGGGATGTAGATCACCCATAGGATGGTTCGATGCTGGAGATGTGAAACCATTGGGGGTTGATTTAGTGAATGATTCTCAAGATAAGCTGAGGAGTATTCAAGCAAAGCTTTTAGTAGCCCAGAGTAGACAGAAGAAGTATGTGGATCATAAGGTAAGAGAAATGACATTTCAGACTGGTGAGAATGTTCTTCTTAAGGTATCACCCATGAAAGGGGTGATGAGATTTGGAAATAAAGGCAAGCTAAGTTCGCGATACATTGTTCCCATTGAGGTTCTTAAATGTTTAGGGCCGGTGGATTATATATTGGCTTTACCTCCTAATCTATCGGATGTTCATCCGGTATTTCATGTGTCCATGTTGAAGAGTTATCATGGTGATGGGGATTACATCATTAAATGGTACTCAATTGTGTTAGACAAAGACCTCAAATATGAGAAGGAACCGATAGCAATCCTTGATAGTGATGTGCACAAGTTGAGGACCAAGGAGATTATTTCCATGAAAGTTCAATGGAATAATCGTCCAGATGAGTAAGCTACTTGGGAAATCGGGAAGGACATGCGAGACAAGTATCCCTAATTGTTCATCGATTCAGGTACTACTTCATTCCTTCTGTAGCCTATTTTTCCAAAGTTTTGTCACTCGGGGATGAGTGATGGGTAAATTGGTATCTATAGTAAAAACCGTGTTTCATCGTTATAGAAAAGCCAATGGGGAATAATTTTGGGTCGGAAAACATTTTCGTAGTAACTTGGAATTTCCAAACCTTGTCCAGATTTGTATGAAAGCAGAGTCATTAACGTCTAGGGTAATCTAGTAACAATTGGGTGATCTAATTAGGAATTTCATCACATTAGTAGATAGATAAGTCGTTAAGGAACTTGTACGACTTTACGAAATTGAATTCGGGTACGTAGAACTCTCGTAATTGATCTTAGCGTGAACGGGTAGTTTTTCAGTGTTGTTGGTTGAAGGTGTGTTGTGAAATGGGGTCTTGGAATTATTAATTTTTATCATTGTTTCCATGCAAGCCGCAGAGGCCGGATTTCTTTCACCAGGGCAGGGCCACTGTAGTGGGGTGGATGTTACCGGGCAAGGTAGATGCGACCTAAAGTCCGAAATAAACCCCAAAAACATTGTATTCTGCATTTTTTGAAATTTAGAGCTAATGAACGAACGCAGGGGTTTTCTTGACAGTTTTTCACTATTCCTGAGGCTAAAAGTAAGATTTTAACTCCCCGATTCCATTTTTTGATTTGTAGAACATAATCTAATGGGTAATTATCGATGGGAAAGAGTTTTTATTTGGGAATTATGGTGAAAAAACCCCTAATTTGGGTATGAGGATCATGGGTATGATATAGGGTTGATGGAATTGTTACTAGTTCGAGTAATTAGTTATTGTTTATTGATTCCTGTGTTAAATTAATTGTTTGTAGACTAAGAACAAGAGGAACGAATTTGGAAAGGGAAGAATCAAGTTTCGTAGGAAATTCAATCTTGTTCGAGGTAGATAATGGTTGTGATTTCATGATTGGGTGATATATGTTTGTTCTTGCTTCATTATAATACGTGTCTGTATGGGAATGTTGCACTATTGATCACACTAGTTGTAAATGAGATAGATGAATGATGAATGACATGAATTATGACTTGATTGTATTATTATGAGAATATACTTGTGATTGTGGCTTGTTGATTGGACTGGGTGTTGCGTTCCGACAAATTAACTTGGATTGGTTGCCGCGTTCCGGCATAATTAAGGGATCAGTTGCCACATTGCGGCATAAACATTGGATCGGGTACCACGTTGTAGTATGCTAACAGTTTGGGTTTGGGTTCCATGAGAGAACCATTGACTTGACATAATTATTTATCGTGAGAAATGTGAATTTGTATGTTGTTCATAAATGGTTATGATATTGTCTATGTTCGGTGTAAGCATGTTATTATTATGTTGTGATGGCTTATATATGTTGCACTTAGTGGGATAGCCGCGTGATCCTACTAGTACAATGTGGTTGTGTACTTATACTACACTTGATCTTTCATTATTGAGTACAGGACATCTTCAAGTGGCTATTGACAGACCTTGTTTAGAAGATCAATGATCATCCATCGAATTCAAGGGTGAGCAAGTTCTTCCATTCTTCCATTAGTTCTCTTTCTGTCTATGTCCATATTTCGGACTTGGACTTTCTAGTTAGTTATTAGTTCATTAGTTGGGGTTGTAACCCTTCTTGTTTAGACTTATGGATCTTGTTAGAGTTTTGGTACATTGACTTTCAGGTTCTACGCATTTAATTCCGTTAGATCTTTTGGCAGTTTATGGGAACTTTAGTATTTAGTTATTTAAACTTGCTTCCGTAACTTTAAATGCTTTAGTATGTTGATTAAGTTGGTTAGCTAATTAGTATAAGTGGTTCTCCCACCGGAGGATTAGTGTGGGTGCCAATCATGATGGTCTAGGTCGTGACATTCTACTTGCCTAAGGTAGAACCATGAACTTCTAGCTTTAGTAGATCCACTAGCTAATCAACCTATGGGGGCACATAGTTATGGGATAAGGACATTGCTATAACAAACCCGGGCTCTACTAATGGGAGACCTTCCATCTCTTGAGACTTCTTCTAGAAACCCGGCCTCTACTAACGGGAGAGCTTCCATCCCAATGTCAATATCCACTCGGTGCTAAACATAATTCACACAGAATAGTATTTTATTACTTATTCTCAATATACATGGAAAGGCATGTCATTTTGCCAATCCAAACTAGTTTATTAGGATAGCTCTAATTCATTGATTCAATTAGGTGAGAATAGCCTTCCAACTTAAGAATCATTTCTATGTGATAAAACCTATCACATCATGGTTGTAAGTGTTTTATGGAGGTTGGATGGTCCCCGTCGGGCAATCGCACCGATGTGACATTTCCTCGGGCTTTGTTGGTGGTGTGCGCTATGCATGGCATTGAGTTAAATGTGGTGGAATAGGTTATCTTTGAATGGAAGATGTTCTATCGGGGCAACAAAAAGACCTTCTTCATACCGGGACTAGTGACTGTGCTATCCAAGCTAGCGGGGGTGCTACTTCTAGACACTGACGAGGTACTTCCCATGGATCCCCTCATTTCACCCTATTTTAATTAGGCAGGGTTCTACTTCTAGGAATGAGAGGATGAGGACATGTCGGGCATGCGGCAGTCAGGAAGCTGCTGAGACGAACGTCGAGGGAGGTGACGAAACTCACCCCACTCGGTCCCAACCACCACTATCAGGTGCATGGGTAGGGGTGGACCTGGCAGCCGTTCGGAAGAGATTGGGGCGTGCCATTACTGACACCACTCCGGTTCCACCTAGCACTGCCCTGGAGGTTGAGATGTTCCACCGCAAGCTGCCCCAGCAGAGGAGGAAGGGTCTGGAGAGGGACCGTCTAACGGTCCTGATATGGAAGGCGGTTAGGATCATTTTCACTTGCATTGCTCCCAGACAGGAGGTTCCCCGAGTCCAAAGAGGAGGGTTCCAGAACTTCACTTTCCCGGATGAGGGTGTGACAGGCCCCGTGCCACCAAAGGAGCTAGACTCTGATGTGGACACTTCCCAGTCCCAGAGTCCCTGATTTGGTTTTTTTCCCGTCTTGGGCTTGTAATGAACAATATCAGATTTCCTTTTGTTTTACTCATGTTTTTGTAGCACTTTTGCGTTGGTTTTCTAGTTATTTTTCATAGTAAATAATCAATTACTAAGTTTTATAATCCATTCTAGATTTGCTGAACACTGAAGGAATTGCAAGGGTTAGCTCGTATTCTAATCGGTGTCAATATAGTGACCTGGGAAAAGAAGAGGAGATAGGGTTGAGGTTCTGCCTCACCCTGTCTGGCTTTGACGGGAAATTTCCCACGCTGGCGAGAACATCCCTCCCCAGCAGCTCCGACGGAAACAATACCCATGTACTAAATTTTTCTGGGGTTTTTCTCTCCTCTTAATTTCACAAAGGTTTCCATCTTTACCGAGCAATTCAGGATGATCCTCTTAGCTAGGAAAATTAAAGTCTACCCCCAGTCGATCTAACGAGACACGAACCAACTCGTTGTCATTAATTCAACACCATAACACACACATTCCCATAATTCACCCAGACATTCACACGGTAACAACTTGCATTATTTCAACAACTCGACTAGCATATTACAAATATCAAAGTTTAGACGCATATTACGTTGCACATAATCATATCATCACATTCCAGCAAAACAACTTTCACATTCACAGTTAATTCAGAAACAAGAAGCATGCATTCACAGTTCCAAGCTACAACTCACAGACGAGTCCAAATTCTAAATTAGTTACTTCGCTCCATAGATGACCATTATTGACCATCCATGCATTTGCACCGCCCTTAGGGTCAAATACCAATTTGAACCTTCTCAATTCCAATTTTCTTTGATTGTATCCCTTTGGTCGTGACTACGGCATCTGATTCACTTCGCTGAGATACCAATTGAAGTCAACTCATAGCACAAGCGACATTCGCACAAAGAAGAGAAGCATCTGATTCACTTCGTTGAGATACCAATTGAAGTCAACGCATAGCACAAGCGACATTCGCACAAAGAAGAGAAAAGATGAGACAAATTCGTAGAATTCCATAGCTTCCTGATGATTAGATGTGGATGTCAACACACCCATCCACAAGATTCTACTCCACTATTACTATTGTACGGGGAGACCGGTAACCTGGCCTCTGATACCAATCGGTCACGACCCAACCCACCGGGCCATGCGGGAACCTACCCTAACACCTAAGTAGGAAAACCCAAAGAATTTCATATAATACTTTTTTATAAAAACAAAAGTTTAAAACGATTCAAGACTAAGTCTTGTAAAGTAATTAACACCTCAAGGATCTAGTCTAAACAGGTGCAAGAGCTACTAAGAGTACAACATGATATAATAAATAAAAGACACAGCTCCCGCCATGTGGAAGGAAAAGTAGAAGTTGCTGGAAAATTTCTTCGTCTTCATCTAATGAAACCTCCACAACCTGCATCTAGTCTATGCCAAAAGGCATAGCAAAAATAGTATCAGTACAAAACCACAGGTACTGATAGGCATCATTGGTCAACCTGAATCCCACCACATAATATAAGAATCAACTAGCAAGACCATGCAATAAAACCACTCGCCCTCCACCTTTTTACTCTCTCAAATACCTCAAAATTACGCTAGCACCCTTACTACTACACCTGACCCATCGACCCACCTTACTTGATTCTTAGTCATAGACTAACCAGTCTAACTCGTAGAAGAGTCCACAATTACAACTACCAACATTCCTCTAAACGAACCTCAACACACGATATGCCATTTCCTTCTCTCCATCTTACCAGTTGTTGCCTTATGACACATCGTATCCAGGCTTTCCCACTACTAACCACGAATTCCTCTCTTCTACAGTGGAATCTACCTATGTATTTTCATCATGTAAACTACCCTCACTTCTCACCCATTGTCACACACATACATCCTTTTCTCTCACACATTAGCAAGTCTTGAACCCTTAGTCCGCCCCGGCTCGTTCAACAAAATGATAGATAACAAGTTAAATCAATATAGTAGAACAACAAAATATGGGCAATCACCTTCTTTTAATCATTCCGTGAAACCAATATCAATATCACTTACGAAAACGTCATTCAACTTCACAATTTAAAAATTTATAGCTATAACAAATCATTGGTACTCTCATGTAACCAAAACCCAAATTGTTAGCATACCAAAATGTGGTACACTATGCAATGTTATGCCAGAACATAGCAACTGATCCAATGTTTATGCTAAAACGTGGCAACCGATCCGTAATTATTCCGGAACGTGGAAATTGATTTAGTTAGTGTGTCGGAACGCAACCCGATCCATTCAACAAGCCACAAACACGGTCACAAGTATATTCTCAAATTTATACAATCAAGTCATGATTTATGACATACCTCGTTCACTTATTCTCAAATACGATTAGTGTGATTCATAATGCAACAATCCCATACAAACACCCACTATAAGGAAGCAAGAACAACCACATATCACACGATCATGAAATCACGACCATCACAGTGAAGTGTTCATCAACATATATCTCTTAAACAATAACTCAACCATACGTAGTCCTAGTTCATCATCTAAGGCTTCTTGATATGATTAAATCATCTTAAGTTCGGTGCACGAAGGCCTATGCATAAATCCTACCATTGATTATTATTATACTACAGAGTGAGAAAAGATATATAATTACTCAATTAATAAAACCTAGCCTACCCGGGCGCCAAGTAGCTGCATGGAGTTTTGGCTTTGATTCTTGTTTCTGGAATTTGCGACAATGATCTTGACTGGAAATTTACAATCCATTGATCACCTTATGCTAGAAATCTCTCTCCTTCTTTCCCAATATTAGAGCAGCTTTTGGAAGGTTTATGGGGTGTTTTAGTAAGAAGGAGAAAATAAGATTTTGCATTATTTACATTCTACCTTGCCTATCCCGCTCTGGCGACAACTTACCCCGTTGTGGCATCTGGCCCGCCTTAGCGGGACAGTGGCCCCAGTATTTTCTCGATGTTTTACTTTTGCTAAATAACAATGGTTCGGGTCGTTACAGAGACTAATTTCACCCACCTCAAACCATCCTATAGGAGATCTACACCTCCTACCATAGAAAACCTCAAATGAAGCCATATCAATACTCGTCTGATAATTGTTATTATACGCAAACTCAATTATCAAAAAATGGTCATCCCCATTATCTTTAAAATCTATCACACATGCCCTCAACATGCCTTCCAAATTTTGAATAGTATGTTCTGATTGCCCATTGGTTTGGGGGTGAAAAGTTGTGCTAAGCTAACTTTGGTACCAAGACCCTTTTGGAATGACTTCTAAAACTGTGAAGTAAATTGGGTATCTCGATCGGAAATTATAGACAAGGGTACTCCATGTAACCTTACCATCTCTCTCAAATATAACTTAGCATAATCTTCCGCCGAATAAGAAACCTTGACGGGAATGAAATGAGTAGATTTAGTCATCTGATCCACTACTAACCAAATCGAGTCATGTTGTCACCGAGTACGTAGAAAGCCTAATATAAAGTCCATATTCACATCTTCCCACCTCCAAGTAAGAATACAAATGTCCTGGGATAAACCTACAGGTCTCTGATGCTCAACTTTCACTTGTTGACAATTAGGACACTTAGCCTCAAATCCCACAATATCCTTCTTCATCCCATTCCACCAATAAATCTCCTGCAAATCACAGTACATTGATGAGTCCACAAATTGTACTCATTTAGGGCTATATTTTAATAGAAATTGTGTCCTCAAATTCTTATTATATCTCAATATCTGATGAAAAATCTTAAGTTTCATGTATTTGAAGTTTAACGGAATACATGGACAGTACTTCGTAAAAGGGAACGAAAACCCTTAAAAGAAAAAGAAAATGAAGGCCAGAGGATCGCCGAGTCCACTTGGCGAGTAGGAATGCTGACTTCGCAAGAGATGGCTATGAGAGCCAAGAAGAGACTTACCTCTCTAACATTCTCGGTTTTGATCACTGAGTTATGCCAGAGTACCCCGAGATCCTGCGCATGATATCGAGGTCATCCCTTCATCCTCCATGGACATCCGGCGTATCGAGGACGAATACACTCAAGAGGAGGTTGACAGGAGGAGAGCAGCTCCAGCAGACACTTTGCTAGAGGTCAATATTGGCTCATTACCAGCGAAGGTATCTTCGCTAGTTTCGACTTCTCAGCCCTTAGGTATACCCGCTCTTTCTACCTCTTTCACACATTTTCGCCAACCTCTATATGCTCTTGAATGTGGCTGTTGTTTTACAAAATTTAAGTCTCGGTCCCGATTAATACCGATAATTTGAATAGTGCTTACATTCAAACGAACATGAGTGGGCGGCTGTGATAAGGCCAAATGAAGTTGCATAGACAATATGTGAACTCTTTGCATCTCGTTATGACTAGCCTTTTATCAAATTGATTCTCTTGTGATGATCATTTCACACAAGAGAAATGGTGGAGTTTTGTTTAACTTAAGTGACGATGCCTAGTGTGATGAGCTTACCTATGAACTATGCATGATAGATCCGAGAAGTTGCCGCATTGGTCCAGTCAACTAAGTGAAGCTTTCTCTAGATATGATCTTAGGCAATTTTTATAAGTGTGAGACAATTTGACATATACCTCTTTTGTGACTTACATTGTGAGTGTGTGAACCTCTCGTGAACACCCCTTGAGCCTTATCTTTCTTTCAAAGAAATTCGATGAAAACTAGACCTTTCTTAATCTATCACCCATAATCCTAATGAAGTTGTGGTTAGTTTGATTAGCCAACTTAGGCGAAAAGCCTAAGTTGGGGCTGTGGTGAAAAGGAGAGGCAAATCAAAAAGTGCAAGAAAGTCCCTCCAACTCATGGTTTTGAGGAAAATGGAACCCCTCCATAAAAAATATAAAAAAAATAATGAAAAAAAAAGACTGAAAAGATAGAGAAAAAGAATGAAAATGAAAAGTTGTGGAATAAAGTTGAAAAATTAAAGGGGATTTCCAAACAATTCTTGGAAAGTAAATAATAGGATGACTTATAAGCACAAATGAAAATGATGAAGGAGAAAGTGTTGTGAGCACCACATCTCATAAGGATGAAAGTCACTGAGCCTAAATGACTGTACATTTACCCTCAGCCCCATTACAAGCCTTGAAAAGACCTTTTTTTTTAACTTAAGTGAGCTGAAATAAATTTTGATTGGAAAATACGGGCAAACGTATGGGTGAAAGCATGCATTATGATCTTCTTTGTGAGGGTAAACGTTGCAGCTGATTCCAAAGCTTTAAATTGTGAAACCATTGTGTGAATATGGAATCATTCTTTGTGTGAGGGCATTTGAACACTACAGTTGAGCTTGAACTTGCATTTGAAGCAAGTATTATGAGTATGAGAATCTTTGGTAACGGTGTGTCCCAACTTGAATATTTGGGTACACAATTGATCCTTGCATAGGTAAATTGAGTCTTGTTATGTACATTCATGATTGAGTCTTGTGTAACACTTTTGAGACATCCTTGTTGAAAGGCTGAACTTGAGTTTGCTTGAGGACAAGCAAAAGTTTAAGTTGGGGGTGTTGATGAGTCCACAAATTGGATTTATTTAAGGCTATATTTTAATAGAAATTGTGTCCTCAAATGCTTATTTTATCTCAATATCTGATGAAAAATCTTAAGTTTAAGGTATTTGAAGTTTGACGGAATGCATGGACACTACTTCGCAAAAAGGAACGAAAACACTAAAAAAACAAGAAAATGAACGCCTAAGGATCGCTGAGTCCACTTGGCGAGTAGGACTCCTGTCTTCGCAGGTGATGGCTATGAGAGCCAAGTAGAAACTTACGTCTTTGCCATTCCTGGTTTTGATCACTGAGCTATGCCGGCGTGCCGGAGTACCCCGAGATCCTGCGCATGATATCGAGGTCATCCCTTCATCCTCCGTGGACATCCGGCGTATCGAGGCCGAATACACTCAAGAGAAGGTTGACAGGAGCAGAGCAGCTCCAGCAGACACTTCTCTAAAGGTCAATATTGACTCATTACCAGCAAAGGCATCTTCGCCTGCTCCGACTTCTGAGCCCTCAGGTATACCCGCTTCTTCTACCTCTTCCTCGCAGGCACCAGGTACTGCCTCATCCTGCCAGCCTTCCAGGATCACTCAGGCCATGATCTTGATAGGACAGTTGGCCTATTCAGCGAATGTAGTAGCTATCGGACTGGAGATGTCTGTTTTAGATATGATCGACAGAGTCATACTAGCAACACTTACCTCCCTTCTAACTTCTGTTGATGCCCTGACAGCAAGAATTATTACTTCTAAGGGAAGACAACGGGAGGCTTCTAAGGTGATGCCTTTAAAATCCGAGATTCCGAGTTTGAGAAAGGAGGTTGACTATGTTAAGTCTACCGACTTCACTTCAATATTAGAGAGGGCAGATGATGACGATGCTCCTGAGACCACTGGAGATGTGCAGGGGGATAGCGCAACACATACATAGTTGGATGCGGAGACCGATGAGGAGTTAATATCAGTACATGTTGAGGAGACACAGGAGAGCAGAGATGAGGGCACAATTAGAGACATGCCAGATCTTATAGAGACAATTGTGCAGCCGGTGATCCAGACATTGCCGACTGAGACGTCCACAGCAGCTCCTAGTGGATCTGGCATTGATATTTCATCTGAGGCTACTTCGGGCACTGATGCCCATATACAGACTGCTACACCCGCCACTGAGACCCTGACAGAGAGGAAGACTACATAGACAGAACTTTTCTTTTCCTCCCTCTCTGTCTTATTTTATTTTTACTGTTGATACTTTTATTTGCATTTGAGGACAAATACTTTATAATTGTGGTGGGGTGAGGCCCACACCATTTGTGTTGACAATTATGTTTTTGTGTATATATTTGGGTTATTCCTGTTAAAATATTTTATCTGTTATCGTGGATGTTTGAGGTTATGGCTCCCTTTTATTTTAAATTTGCACAATGATTTTGAACCCTTCCTTTCGAAAAATTTAGAATCTTTCGCACATTTTCACCACCCTCTATATGCTCTTGAATGTGGCTATTCTTTTGTGAAATTTAAGTCTCAGTACCGATCAATACCGATGATTTGAATAGTGCTTACAATCGAACGAACATTAGTGCGCGGCTACGATGAGGCCAACTTAGGCCAACTTAGTTGTGGTTAGTTTGAATGGCCAACTTAGGCCAAAAGTCTAAGTTGGGGGTGTGGTGAAAAGGAAAGGCAAATCAAGAAGTACAAGAAAGTCCACAAGCTAAAACATCCACACGATCAAGATCAAAGCATATATATATCAACAAAATCAGCCTAATATTCACAACATAAATCAAAATAACAAGATGTAGGTACGAAAATACCTCACCCCACCCAACAAAAAGAAGTAGTTGTCCTCAAATGCAACTAAAAACCAAACAAAGTATAACAAAATAACAGAGAGGGAAGGGAAAAATCATCCTGCCAGGCTAAGCGTGGTTGAAATCTGCATCTCAGTCACTCCAACTGTCGGGGCATCAGTACCCCGTGTCACACTCTGTGATTGGGAATCATTGCCCAGTGTAGCATCAATTGTGGCTCTAATAGAGCCTGCCACAAAAGTATCCCTCAAGGAAGTCTAAACAACACAATGTAACAACATCCTCTAAATCAGTTGGGCCCTCAAACATAGTCTCCTCCTGAACACCAAGTTGCTCCTCATCTGTCTCATCCCTGGACTCTGCAGCTACATCATCACCTCCAACCTCATCTCCGGTGGTAGCCGAAGGCACATCAGAATGAGCTGGAATATTTGTGCTCAGGTCATTAGGAGGAATCTCCACAATCCTAAAAATTAAAGAGATATCAGTGGACTTTAGTTGGTCCACATCCTTCCTCAACTCCACAATCGGAGCCTTTAAAGTCATCAGCTCATGAGTAGCTCCTTGACCTCTCTCACACACCACTATCCTCGCCGTGAGGGCATCAATAAAATCTCTAAGAGGTGCCAATGCATCAGCGAGAGCTCTCTCAATCATCCTGGGAACTGTGGCCTCTAGCCTTGAGGCACACACATCAGCATAATGGGCTAGGTGCCCTATCCATGGCAGCATGACCTGGGTGAGCGGAGGTCGGGATGCGGTAGTGCTAGCAACAGATCTAAGAGGTGGGGGAGTGACAGAAGAACTCAGAGTCACAAAGGGGGTAGAGCTAGAAATACCTGAAGGCCTAGTGACCGGAGTAGGCAATACTGCCTCTGCACGTAATGTCTCAATATCAATCGCCCGTGATATATCCACTGGAGCTTCTCTCTTTCTCTCAGCCTCTTCCTTCAGGTACTCGGCCTCAATACGCTGGATGTCAGTAGAGGAGGTGGGAGTCACTTCCACACTCGCGGAACATGGGCCCATCTGAATAGCTGGGTGATTAACACCGGAAATGAAAGAGATGTCTGGCGCTTCTTAGATCTCATGGCCATCTCTTGCACGATGATCACACCTAAATTTAGTCTCTTCCTGGTAATAATTGAATCAAGACAGGCCGCTTTTGTGTGGCGGAGGATGGACTCATTTTGGGATGGCATGTTGTGCTACTAATAAACCTGAACCAATACCTCGCTACCACATTGAAGTTTTTCTTCTCTATTGGCACTCTGACCTCAATCCACCTAGGAGTTCTGTCAAAAAAGAGAGGAGCCAGCCAACTTTTCATATCCTCCAATGTTGTTTTCTTGATCATTCTCTAGTAGTCATTTGCAAAGTTGTAAGTGCATTCCAAGATGGCGGTTATGTCATCACTATTACATTTTACCTTCTTCCCCCAGACAACCACATAATCCATTGGTTTGAAGGTACTGGCCTTCCTCTTGCCTTGTGGTACCAAAGCTCTGTAGGCTTAATAGAACTCCCGGACCCAATTAGGAATGTAGGGACCTAAGGGTTTTGTGAAGAGTTGGAATCTATGGTACTTAAGGGTGCTCCATTATCCCGATATCTGTCCATCACACCATCTGTGGACAACCTATTCTCCTCAATAATAGTCCTCAATCTTTCAGCCTTTAGTCTGTTGAGAAACCGGGGTGGAGGACCGTGTACAGGTGGTGCTAGGACCACAGTGTGAGCTCAAGATGGGGGAAGAGGTGGAGTCTGAGGCACCCAGATCCTAGACGGATCATGCATCCCCTTGGAGCAAAGCATTGCTCATCGGGTATGTAGAAGAGGGTCATCCTCAGGCTCAGAGATGGAAGCCCGAGAGTCCTCGAATCTCCCTCATTGTCTGATGAGTTGAGGTGAGTCTCATACACTCCCTCACTATCGGAGCTGACCTTCGGTGACTCTACCATGGGAGCCTTGCCTTTTCCCTTGACTGTTCCTCCCTTTGTAGGGAGCTTAGCTGAATTTTCCTTGGATGCAGCTGCATCCTCATTTATCAAGACTCCTCTTGCCCGCTTGTCGAGTGGCATGTCTCTTCCGAACACTTTGGGTCGAGCCAACTCTGCAAAACACATAGAAACATGTTAGAATTAATTCGAGAAAAATGTAGAAATTAAGTTGCAGAAAGACTCGCAAAACTGGTCGGCGAGTCACTTAGGTGAGCTTCATCGGGCTTGTCGAAAGTACCAGCACAAAAAAATTCCAGAATAAAGGCATGTCGGCGATGTTCAGGGCCATTCGGTGAATCACCGATACCAATCAGCGAGGTTGGAGTAGCCCACCGAAAATCACAATGCATTTTAAGGGTTGGGGGCGCAGAAAGGGCGTTCAAGAAGACCTTTCGATAAGTCGACGAGTGAACTCGGCGTTTCACCAAAAGTTACAGAACAACTTTAGACAAAATATGAAAATTGAGGGTGATTTGAGGGGGACATCGGCGAACCGCCGAACCACCCGACGAGCTGAAAGTATCTCGCCAAAAGGCCCAACATGCCAATTTTCAACCCCATTTCCCAAAATCAAGCCCGCAACTCCCGAATTCAAAATCAAACACAAACATCAAGCAATTATAGGTATACCCATAAGACCCATCCCCTCGGGGTACTTAGACTTCCCCCGATTTGGCCTAAATTGGTCATTTGATGACTTTTGCCCTTAAGAATGACATCAAACGCTCCATCGTTGGGCAAATTACTTTATTTAGCACAACTCGGGGTTACTTAGACTTCATCTCACTAGACCCAACACAAATAAACCAAAACCCAACAATTTTAAAATTGACTTCACCAAATAAGACACATGAATCGACATTTCTAAGCATTTAGGAATGCATTTCGAATCAAAACAGGCAAACCAACACATTACACACAATCAAGGTAGTTACCCAACATGAAACAACAACACATTTACCTATTGCATTCGAGTTCAACAACAAAATTAAAGTGCGGGTTTCAGAAAACCAACCTTAATGCTGAATTTAAAGTTTACATAGCTAGGTGGCAAAAATTTCCAATTTCGAGCATGAGATTAGACAAAAATGCAGGCAAATGAGTAAAATTTTGAAGGTTTAATTTTCGGGTGAGAATGTACGAGAGTAAGAAATAAGAGAAGATGAAGGATTTTGAAATTTTAAACCGTTTGGCCTTTAAAACCTTTCAGTTCGCGGCCCCATTGGTGGAGTAAGTCTTTCTCACTAACCTACTCTGTGATGCACCGAGTGGTATTTTCCTCGTCGAGTTTTACAGGACCTCCAGTAAATTTGGGTGTTCGAACGACGGACGAAGTCAGGCTCGCCAACCTGTTCGGTGAGTCCCTGATTAAGCATTTAGTATGGTGAGTTTTATAGAGTGTCCCTTAAATCCTGGTGGTTCCAACAGCGGTCCAAGTCGAGGCACGCCGACCTATTTGGCGTGTCGCTGAATGGACTTTTTTGCTTGCTAAACTACCCATTTTCCAGCACTCTTCACCTTTCAACCTGCATAATCAACACCCGTTATTCAAAATAAAAAAACTAAAGCATTAAGAACTTGGGTTGTTTCCCAAGAAGCGCCTTAGTTAGCATCGTGGCATGATGAGGATACCAAATCAAGCTTCATTTTTGGGGTTGTCCCTTGTATCACTAGGCAATCCCCCTTATTGTCTTGGATTCAAATGAGAAGAAATTTGACCCATTTGGGTCTCCAACTGCTTAATACAGACTGAGTGATAGGTCACCGTCTTATTGAGAGTTGAGACATCCTCTTTCATCTCTTTCAATAGTTTGTCCGACCCTTCGACTATGTTGAGAATGCGTGAGAACATTTCTTCTCTTCTGCCACCTTCAGATTACTTGGGCTTTTGATGCTCATGGGAGGGACATACGTATATTTGTCACCCTCTCTTTCCTTCCAAGTGGTGTTATGATCACGCCAATCTCTGTCACGGTCTCTCCAGCCCTCATCTCTATTCCAAACTTGATTTCCAACTGGTCTTGGGTAGTTTGCATGATAACCTCCTCATTTATTGGCTAGGAAGTTCACTTTTTCATTGTACAACGCTTCAAATTGTTCTTCATCGAGGTTTACTCCACCAACACCCAGAACATTAACACTCTTTGTATCAACACCCATGACATTTTTAGTTAAGATATCCAACTGGGTCATCATTTTGGCCATGTTTTGGTCTCTCTCTTGATCTTTTTTTATCTGCTCTTTTGTCATTTTGAAAGTGAGAGGCGAGACATGGTCTTCATGAGTATACCATGCCCTATTGATCTTTGTCTGCAATCTAGGAGTTGGGACGCTACTTCATAGGGCTATTACATTATACCACCAGGAGAAATTTGATCAGCCACTTTGTTTACCGAATCGAGGCTCCTATAGAAGTGTTGCAGCAGCACATTATTTGGAAGTCCATGAGTTGGGCACTGAAGCACCAACTTCTTAAATCTCAGTCATGTCTCATGGATTGGCTCACCTTCCAAGCATCTGAAGCCTTGGATGACATCTCTTAGAGTCATCATCTTCGATGGGAGAAAGAATCTCACTTGGAATGTTGTGGTGAGCTCATCCCAAGAGGTGATGGAGTCTCTCGGTAACTTAGCAAACCATTTAGTAGCTTTACCCATTAAAGAAAATGGAAACAACCTAAGACGGACTGATTCTTATGATATGTTCTTAAATTGGAATGGTCCACAGACGTCCATGAAGTTTCTGATGTGCTCATGGGGATCCTCATGAGCTAGCCCCCCAATTAATCCTTTCAATTGTAGGAGCTGGAGCATTGTGCTTGTGATGTGAAAAATAGTGTTTCCTTTAGCCAGTGGTAGACGAATGGCACCAACACCACCCACTTGGATTGGGTCATCGACATTTGGGTCATTCACATCATTGAGGTTCCCAATATCGTCTTGGTGGCCCACTTGGCTACCATTACTTCCGTTAATGCTCATATCCTCCTCTATTTAGCACTAGCAACCCCAAATCAAAAACTAAAATAAGTAGATTCAACGACAACCATAAAGATCACTAAAAGAATTTTAAACAACACCACTCCCTGGCAGGGGCACCATTTTGATGAATAACGTTTCAAATGCACTTCATCCAATTCTAAGTGCAAACGATTGTTAAGCAATATAAAACCCAACAAATGAGTTACGGTCAAACCCACAGGGAGCGGTACGTGTTCAATTAAAATAAGAAGTACAAATGTGATCTAACTAGTTATAGGAATAGATATTATCGAAAAAGACATGAAATAAATTAAAGGGTAGACATGAATGTCAGATGGAGGAGCTTTGTTTGCAATTATCAACTACAAAACGGTCACACAAAACTGAAATACCAGTACGCAGAGGAATTCTTGGGATGTGATCGATGATAGACAAATTTCACTATATGGGTAATTGTAACTACTGAAAAATATCTAAATATCAATGGGTAGGCTAGACTATGAGTGAAATAGCCTTCTCTCAAACAACTATTCTACTTCAAGTGATTTCTTTCAAACGTCAGCAAGCATAGTAATTATGAACAACCCACACCTTAATTGATCCACTCTCTCAAGCTAGATTGGTAGGATTGGGTTAAGGATTCACTCACTCGAGCGGAGCCCATATTAACCCAATACCTACAAACCATTAATGGAAAGCTTTAGCCCCAAAACTTCTCTCTCGAGCAAGCTAAGAACATAAGACTAGAACTGCATTTGTAACTACAATTCATAAATTAAACATCAACTAATGATTAAACCCACTTCAATTTAGCATTTAAACTAGTAATTATCAATAACTATAAGTTAATTCAACCCATAATCACATGATCACACCCCAAGAATTGGGTTTTAGCCAAATATCATAAAAAGGTAAAAACGGTTACCAAATCGATTCTCCATCAACTTGGTAAGAGTGTTCAAGCCTTTACAATGCTCAAAATTGAAGAAAATTAGTAACCCACTTGCAAAATCTCCAAATTGAATATGCAAAAACCTTCAAGTCTCTTCAGAAACTATTCTAAATGGTAACAAGCTAAAAACTAGAAAATAGAACAACTAAATTATGAGTTCAAAATTCAATTTATAGTTGCCCAAAATTAGCCACGAAGGGGATTAAATGAGGTAAGTCAGGTTCACCAAATGGTTTGGCGATTTGGGCAATCATTCTTATCATCGCGAAACTGATCGGTGATACGTCGGTTGCACCTTTTATGTCGCTGACTTGGTTTATTCCCATAGGGCTGGCACACTAGAACTTTAGGTGGTCTAAATAGCCACTAGGCGATTCACCAAGTGCTCTTGGCGATCATCAGACTCGCCTTTCTCCACTTCTTTAGTTTGTTTTGTGCCTTTTTGCATGTTAGTATCCTTGCGTTGCTCCTCAATCCACATACCTAAAAATCAAGGCTTTAATATCAGTTTATGGCATAAATTAAGCATTTGAGGACACTAAAACTATATAAACAAAGCCCCAAATGAGTCCAAATCTAGGACTCATCACAAAGCTTCAGTAATCTAAGGAAAGGGGATAGTGATGGGGCAGATGATGTTATTACAATAATGTACCAAATCAGTTATAAGTGATGAGTTACTTTAGCATTTAGAGTATATTTTAACCAGGATAAATTTGATGTCGATGTGTCATTGTGTTAGATGAGAGTAATTATATGTGTGAAATCATATAGTAGAGTATTTATGAGGTGATAGACCCACGCTTGGCTTATGAACATCTAAGGGGAGAAACCCCATGGTATTCAGAAGATGATAGAGTTAATTAAGAGATAATGCGTAGTAAGTGAGTAAATAGCACTTAAATTATGAAGTGGAATGTGATAGAAACTTTTGAGTGTAGAGATTGATAGGTAAATATTGACTACTTGTCATAAGGTCCTATTGGATTAGTGTTTCTACAATTGTGCATAGTAGTGGTGAGTTAGTATAGTAGGCAGGCAATCATATTGATATTTGGGTTCAGTAATAAACATCAAGCTTGAATTTGCGATGAGTGTCATGATTAAAATAATGACAACATGAGAGTGATGATGTTAGTCTTCAGATTTTATCTAGAAGACTTAAAATTGAGCAGGTGAGAAATTGAGATGTTAGCTGCAGTAAAATTTAGTTATACGAGTGAGAGACCCTAACCTTTAGATAAGGGCAGTGAAGTATGGCTATGTCACAAGAGTAACTAGAGCATTAAGTGGTTAAGAGAAACACCTTAGAAATAGGTCTTAGTGCCTGCTTATAGAGAGTTCGGTAGTCATGCGAAAAGCTTCTCTCGAGTTTAAGAGTAAAAGAGGATTTAGACCAGTTAGAGATGATGGGATAGGTCCATAGCTTTAAAGTGTTAGCTTTAGACCTAAGGGGAGATGACAAGATGAGAAATCAAGTCAAGTGTTTGAGAATAAGATAGTAATGAGTTCGAAAGAATATGGTAGATATCTTTGCAGAGGTCCTTTTAGTAATAGAGTGATGTTAGAAAGAGGAAGTTAATGACCCTATCGTGATAATGATGGTGTGATAGCTTTTTCTAATGTTATAATTAAGGAGGATGAGGTTTGCTATGAGAAATAGTTAAATGAATGCCCTTAGTTGGTTCCGAATAGTAATGCGGCCAATTCTAGTTGGTGTGACAGAGATGATAAGAGTAAATCCGTTCCATACCCGGTCGAGTCGTCATTCAAGGACGAATGATCCCAAGGGGGAGATATTATAATACAACTGAATTTTTTTTCAAATTGACACCCGAACCATCCTTCGTTGTAAGTATGATTTTACCAAGGAATTTAAAATTTCTTGACTGTTAAGGTAACTAGAAGTAGTACATTGAGTTCCAAGAAGATCCAAAGAGAGTTCATTCAAGTCATTCGTAAGTTCCTTTAAATTTTGGCTCAACTTCAAACAATCATAACGGTCAGTAAATAATGAGTTAGGTGGTCCATAAGATATTAAACGAAAGGTATTTGAATTATATTTCCAACACCACCAAGTTTTCTATGTTTCGAGTTTGGATGAGTGAGATATGCCCTTTTGAAGTCAGGTGTCCAAATAAGTAAAGTTACCCGAAAATAGTAAGGAGTATTTTGGTCTTTACTTACCCAATCAGATTTTATTCATTTTTAGGAAGGTTTTAGGTGTATAATCTGATTAGGTTCAGTTTTATAATGCTAATATACACCTAGGGCTTTAATTGAGACTTCAAGAAGAGTAGAGAAGAGAAAGAGGAGGAAAGAGGAAAGGATCAAAGCGTTTGTCAAGATTCTTTAAGGATTTTCACCATGGGTTTGATCCCTAAGAGGTATGTAAGTTTCCATAGTGTTGGGTTCGTTCACCCACACGCCAATCATGAGTTTCTTTTACGAATTTCATCCATAAGTTTGAGTAAGTTGACTTCTTGATGAGTTCTTGATAAGTGTTCTTGAAGTTCATTCTAAATCTTGTTTTATTGGGGTTTTGATGAATTCTTGAGATGAAAGTTAGTGATTTGAGGGTGTTTTTGACTGGATTAGTATGTACATACACTGAGTATTTGATTCTAACAGATTAGGGAAGAAACCATTTGATTCTAGGTGAATTAGGGTCCAAAAATAAGCAAACTAAAATCGTTGGGTTTTCTAGGTTGGGGCCTGGCACCCTAAGCTAACTAGTGCACCCCAAATCCTCTTCTATAGTTTAGGGGCTGGCACCACGTGCCACTCAGTGCGCCAGGGCCGCTGCCCTATCTAGTTTGCAGTCGGTTGCTGTGTTTGAGTTTTTTTAAAGTGTACCGTCACTCCCTTTTGATTCTAAACTACTTTTAAACACCTAGTAATCAGTCATAACCTTAAATTTGTAATTCAAATTCAAGGTAGATTTAAGAGTTAATTGTTGAGAATTCTTTCGCTCATTTTGAGAAAGTCCCTTTGAGTCTTTTTGATGAGTCTTCTGCAAGTTCTAATAACTTGTTTCAAGACTCGAGCAAGTGAGTATGAGAATGAGAAGAATGTTTTCATGAGTCTACATTATCTTCACAAGATCCTTCGTATTATGAACCATAATTCTTGAATTCATAATTCACATTCAAGAGAGAGTTTAGAGTAGAGTTCAAGAAAGTCTTTTAGTTCAATTGTGAATCCTTTGAGATCAACTATCTATTTGAACTAGGTGTTGAGTAAGTAAGTATGAGAATGAGAAGAGTCATATACATGAGTTCCACATTGTTATGTAGACCCTCAAGTCGAGTCGTTCATGCCCAACAATTCAGGAGTTGTTGATTTCCATGTATTGAGTTCTATGCATGGTTATTGAAAACCTTGAATTGAGTCGTTCACGTCCATAATTCGGCATGAACCCTATTTAAAGAAGACTTTTTACAAATTGTTTTAAAATTTGTTTTAAAGACTTGAGCACTGAGTTGAGGAAGAGGAAAACTGAGTTCATTTTCTTTAAAATGACATATGGGAACTAAGTATTCCCAAGAGTATATGTTTTCATATTTAAAAAAGAAGGAAACTGAGATTTCCAAAAGATTTTTGAGCAGTCGAATACCATCTCTTTTTATAGAATGATTTAGTAATAATCTCAAACCACAGAAAGAGTTATGTTTTTGAACATATGAACTAATCATATTTTGGGAGTAGTATTGAGCACCGATATGGGGGAGAGTTCAGACAACTCACAACCCCCATAAACCATGTAGACAACGTGGGTAGAAAGGGTCATACTTTTTAGATGATTCATTAGTTCTTTTTACCATAAACTAGAGGATCCACTTAGTTGAGAGGTTCTTTACCCCAGCAACGTATAGGACAGTTCTGGCAGCGTGGGCAAGATGTAGTATCATCGCACAACTCACAGTGATGGTTGTTGATTAGAGAAACTCCTATATAGATATTTTGTATTCTTATATACATAGAGTTATATTGTATTTTTATAGACAAATTGAGTTATTATCTATTGTTTTTAAAAAGTTTTCCATATATTACATCTTTTATTGTCACTTTATACTTGAGTATCTTGAGTTGAGTATCTTGAGTTGAGTACCAGATATTTGAGTTAAGTATCTAATCGTTGAGTTGAGTATCTTATTTTGTAGTTGAGTTTTGTTGAGTGAGTTTAGAAAAGGTAAATATGTTTCCTTTTTATCAAGTTCAAGATTATGTTTATGCTTTAGAATTCCCCTTACATGCTCGTACATTACATGTACTGAGCTATTTGGCCTTCATCATTTCATGATGCAGATACAGGTACTCAGGATCACCAACAGGCGCTTTGTTGATACCGCATGCAGTTAGAGTTAGCTCTGGTGGGCCTCCTTGCTTTTGGAGGGTTCCACTTGTACTTTCAGTTATATCAGTTGTTAGAATGTCAGGGGTCTTGTCCCGACTTCCATCCTTTTCAGTTAAAGGCTTCATAGATAGAAAATAGAGTTTCAGAAGTCTATTCATTTATTTTGTTAAATGTTTTAAAGACTTAAGTTGCCTATTTATGGCAAGTTGATTGCATTATTTTTATTTAGTTTTTAAGCTTTGTATGCTTGAGTTAGTCTTCCGCTTGTAGTCAACCAGGATGAGGGTTCGCTTGGGGACCAGCAATGGTTCTCGAGTTCCAGCCACGTCTAGGGTGTAGGCTCGGGTCGTGATAGAAATACGCTTTATTTGTTGTCTCGTTAAAAATCTTTCCAGAAAAACCCGTCGGGATAAAACCTAGGCCAAGGGAAAATGAGTGCAGCGCGTAGTTTACTCCCCTTGTTGCTAACATCAATTAATTTCTTAGAGACGACGCATTCCAATCTTGGATACCAACTTTTCAAATGTTGAGGTTCGTAATGCTTTAGTGCACATATCCTCTAAATTATCAACTGAGCGAATTTGTTGAACATTTATTTCTCCTTTTTTCTCAAGATCATGAGTGAATTTTTATTTTGGTGAAATGTCTTTTGTTTTATATCCTTTAATGTATCCTCCCTTCAGTTGAGCTATACATGCAACATTGTCTTTGTACAATGTAGTTGGAATATCCTTTTTCGTAGGAAAACCACACATTTCTTGAATATGCTGAGTCATTGATCACAACCAAACACACTCCCGACTTGCTTCATGGATGGCTATTATTTATGTATGATTTGAAGAAGTAGTAGCTAATGTTTGCTTCATTGAACACCAAGATATAAATGTGCCTCCATATGTAAATAAATAGCCAGTCTGAGATCGAGCTTTATGTGGATCAGACAAATATCCAACATCTGCGTAACCAATCTTTTCTGACTTGGATTTATTAGAAGAAAATAATCCCATATCAATGTTTCCCTCAAGATATCTGAATATATGTCTGACTCCATTCCAATGACTCTTTGTTAGGGACTAGCTGAATTTGCCAATAAACTTACTGCAAAACAGATATATGGTCGAGTATTATTGGCAAGATACATTAGCGCCCCAATAGCACTAAGATATGGAGTTTCATCACAACCATCGGGGTACTCAATGGATGTGATTTATCCATGTAAAATCGCTTCTGAACCTTTGCTGTGTATGTTGATTGATGGACAATTATTCCATTTTTCAAATGCTCAATCTGTAGGCCAAGACACAACTTTGTCTTACCAAGATCTTTCATTTCAATTCTTTCGTTAAAAACTCAACAACTTTTGAAAGGAGTGCCAATGATATTTAAATCATGATACATACACAGCTATTATAACAAAATCAGATCCTGACCTTTTATAAAAACACAAGCACAAATAGGGTCATTTTTGTACCCTTCCTATAGCAAAAATTGGCTAAGACAATTGTACCACATCTGCCCTGATTGCTTTAATCCATATAAGAATTTCTAAAGTCTTACCAAATAATTTTCTTGCGAATTTTTATATGCTTCCGGCACATTGAATACTTCAGGAACTTTCATGAAGATATCGTGGTCCAATGAGCCATATATATAGGCTGTGACAACATCCATTAGACACATTTCAAGCTCTTCATGAACTGCCATATTTATTAGATACCTGAAGGTAATTGCATCCACCACATGAGAATATGTCTCCACATAATCAATGTCAGGCCTTTGCGTGAAACCTTGTGCCACAAGTAATGCTTTATATCTTACGACTTCACCTTTTTCATTTTGTTTTCGCACAAAACCCCATTTGTACACCACTGGCTTGAAACCTTCAGGTGTTGGGACAATTGATCCAAAAACTTCACGTTTTTGAAGTGAAGTTAATTCCGCTTGAATTGCATCCTTCCATTTTGGCCAATCATTTCTCTGCATTCATTGATAGATTTTGGTTCAAATCATCACCTTGTTGCATAATTTCAACAACAACATTATGTGCAAAAAGATTGTCCACCACAATATAATTTCGATTCTACTTTTTTCTCATCGAGACATAACTTATTGAGATTTCTTCATTCTCATTATTTTCAGCTATTTGGACTTTCTCTGTGGTCTTATCATTTGTTATGTGACTCAGAGCTCCTCTTGAGCAATTTCCTCCATGATATGATCTTCATGATCATTTGTTTCTTTTCATTTTCAAGGATTTTTATACTTTGAACCAATTGACCTACCACGTTTAAAACATGGTTTAGACTCACTTACTTTAACAATTTGTCCTACAAGGACATTAACTGTAACGACCCGAACCGTCGTTATTAAGGAAAGGAAAATTGTAAGGAAAAAAGTAAGGCTACTACCCCGCCAGAGTGGGCCAGACACCGCTAGGGCAATGGCGCCCCAGCGGGATAGGGCGCGCTGGAGCAGGAATGACGAGACAGAACTTAAATAACGTGAAGTCTTATTTTCTCCTTTTTCAAAAAACACCAAAAAGAGGCGAGGATCACCCTAGAAACCCTCAAAAGGCTGCCTTAGGCTTGGGGAGGAGGGAGAAAGAGATTTCTAGCGTAGGGATGCCGATAGCTTGCGAAAATCCACCGTCTCATCGGTCGGAAGCCTGGATTGGAGCTATAATCTCTCTACAGCTACTTGGCGCCCAGATAGGCTAGGTTTGTTATTGAGTAGTTGTAAATTTGTGATTCATTGCATCGAATACTGGGAATTGATTTTAGAATGCATGTGTAGGCTTTCGTGCACCAAAAAGGGGGCAGTTGTACATGTAATTCTAGTTGTTCCATCAGAATTACACCATAGGAGGAAGCCTAATCCTATATGTCTTTCATGATGTATGTTAGTAATTGCTTCATTGTAACGAATGTAAGTATGTGAATAAGGCCTTGTTGATCAAACCTAATGAAATGAGTATGAATAAACAAATGCAAGCCATGATTCAACACTTGATTATATGATTATGAGTATATATATATTATGAGTGTGATTGTGATTGTGGTTGTGTTGAATGGATCGGGTATCAGGTACCGACACCTATACATGCATTGGATCAGGTGTCAAGTTCCGACATACTAATATATAATGGACCGGGTGTCACATATCGACACATATACATGCAATGGATCGGGTGTCACATTCCGATACACTAACATACATTGGATCGGGTGTCACGTTCCGACACACTAACAGTTTGCATGTGGGTTCCATGAGAGGATCATTGAATTTTTATACGCACTTGTTGTAAGAATGTTTAATTGTACATTGTCCCTGAAATAATAATAGATGTAAATAGGAGTTATGTATATATTTTTTATAACCGCAATTCTGTATATGTACGTTTATCATGTAGCATTTACTTGTTATATCTCATTAAGGAATGAACTGTGAATGGTCAGGCCTAAATTGGGATGTGGTATGGTAAGTTGAGACCGAGAGTCTGGCTGTTACTATTTATTACCTTAGAGAGGTTGTTTGAGCTCTTTTAAGCAGAGAAGTGGGGAGGTGTTTGTGTCATAAATTTTAGGTAGCTGGGTCATACGTGGGAAGGGGATTCGTATTGAAACAGTTAGTGGGCCTTGATAGAACAGACTATGAAGTAAGGGTATCTTGTGAGTGGTAGACCGGGTTAGTAGTGGTTACATCTGGAACCTCTTTAAGAGATAGAAGGGTTAAGTTATGATCAAGAGCAGAGCGAGTAAGGGATTATAGTCAAGTGTACTAGTATATGCTAAGGTATCCAGGAATGGTAAGGGCATAAGGATATTAAGGTGGAGGAATGAACAGTTTATTTCATGTTTCCTGCTGGTTGATTTTCATATATTATGCGGTGGCTATCGGGTTGACCAATGATGCCTACCAGTATGTGTGGTTGTACTGATACTACTCTTTCTATGCCTTTGGTATAGTCTGGTTGCAGGGTCAGTGATGCCTCATTGGTAAAGACGAAGACCATCTCTAACATTTTCTATTTTTCCTTCCATGTGGTAGGAGCTTCGTCATTTGTTATCATGTTAATACCTTGTAATCTTAGAAGCTCTTGTGCCTGTTTAGACTAGATTTCTAGGGTGTTAATTACTTTACAAGTCTTTAACTCGAATTGTTGACAAACTCTTTATTTTATAAAAATATCCACGTATATTCTTTTATTCGCCAGGTTTCTTAATCTTCCGTATGTTTTTAACCATTTGGGGATGGAAGGATCTCCTACTTAGGTGTTAGAGTAGGTGCCCTCACAGGCCGGTGGGTTGGGTCGTGACATCAACTCGAACTGGAGCATTTGCAGCTTTAATATAAGATTTAGTAACCCTTGGAAGGTTAGGAAATGCATCTTGCAGTTGATTTGCAACATTTGCAAATAAATCAACTTTTTAACCTCTTGCTCACATTGATGTGTTCGAGGATCTAAATGAGATAGGGATAATTAATTCCAAGATATCTCTTTTTCCAACAGCTTATGTTCTCCCCCTAATGTTGGGTATACTGATTCATTAAAATATCAATCACCACATCTTGCCGTAAAGATATCTCAAGTTATAGGTTCCAAATATTTGATAATAGAAGGAGATTCATACCCAACATACACCCCCAACCTTCTTTGGGGACCCATCTTTGTGCGTAACGGTGGGGCAATTGGAACTTATACCGCACACCCTAAAATTCGAAGATGGGAAATATTTGGATCATGACAACAAACCAACGATAATGGAGAAAATTCATGATAACTAGTTGGCCTTATGCGCACTAATGTTGTTGCATGCAAAATAGCATGCCCCCATATTGAAATAGGCAACTTTGTCCTCATTAACAATGGTCTAGCTAACAATTGGAGACGCTTAATCAATGATTCCACTAGACAATTTTGAGTGTGAACATGAGCAACTGGATGTTCAATTATTATCCCAGTGGATAAACAATAATCATTAAAGTCCTACGATTTAAACTCACCAGCATTATCAAAAAGAATTGTCTTTATTGCACAATCTTGAAATTGTGCTCTTAATCTTATTATTTGAGCCAACAACCTTGCAAAAGTCATATTGCGAGTTGATAATCACACATGTGACCATCTTGTAGATGCATTTATCGAGACCATATAGTATTTAAATGTCTCACATGGAGGGTGAATTGACCCATGTATATCACCCTGTATAAATTCTAGAAATGCAGGGGATTCAATCCTAACCTTAGATGTTGATGGTTTAATAACCAACTTTCCTTGAGAACAAGTAGCACAAGAGAATTTCTTTGATTGAAGAATTTTCTAATTCTTCAAAGTATGCCAATGTGAATTCTCAATAATTTTGCGCATCATATTATAACCGGGATGGCCGAACCGGTCATGCCAAATGATAAAATCATTAGGATTAGTAAACCCTTTGTTTACTATGTCATGTGATTCAACCATATTAATACTTGTATGGTACAATCCAGAAGAAAATGCGGATAATTTTTCATGCACATATTTTTTTCCCCAATTTTACTGTAGTAATATAAAGGTATTCAACCTTTCGTTCATTGGCAGTCTCAACATCATAGGCATTTCAGCGAATGACCTTGAAACTTAATAAGTTTCTTTGTGACTTACTACAATACAATACATTTTTAAGAGTTCATATTGTTCCCCCAGGTAGTAGTATGGCCGCTCTTCCAGAACCCTCAATTAATTTTGCACTACCAGATATTATATTAACATACATCTTTTTCACAATCAAATTAGAGAAATATTTCGTTTCTCTTAAAATAGTGTGAGTTGTAGCACTATCAAGAAGACACATATATCCTTTACTCATCTTGAACTAAATGAAGATTGGGGAATTTTATTTATCTTCATTAAATAAAAGTACATCATAAGAATTATGAAAAATATACAACTTTGCAAGAAAATAAAAGTACTTTTTTTTCTGAATATAAAAACAACATAAGGAAAAACATAATAATTAAAAGCACATAAATAAAACAACATAATTATTTTCCCCAATCAAATGATCAAACATTAGCTTTGATCTTCAAAGAAGTCTTCTACTTACAAATGAGTAATATCATCAAGATCATCAAAATCATCATCTTTCAAAGCCAAATTGGATTGAATATTTTCATCATATTTATGTAAAGGCCTTGCCTCAGCATCATTTTTATAAGTCAAGTGTGACTCCACCTGGGCATTAGAAGAAGATGCACCATTTTTATTTCCTTTTCTTTTCAAGGAATCTTGATAAAGCCTAACAAAATGCTCAGCTACTCGACATTCTTTCTTCCAGTGTCCTTTCATGCAACAACTATGGCAATTGCCTCTTGAAGGATTGCTATGAGAACCCATATTGTTCTCCCTTTTTTGGCGACCACCACGACGGCGATTATTATATTATCCCCTGCCATTGCCACGTTAGCGCACATTATTTTGGCCCTATTTTTTATTTGTCTTCTTTTAGACTGGCCATGTTCTTCAACCTCATTTGCTTTTGGTAACTGAGCAATTCCCGTGGTACAGGCCTCATGGTTTGTCAATAAAAGAGTTTTATGTTGCTCAGCCACAAGAAGGCATGAGATCAACTCAGAATACTTTTTGAATCCTCTTCACGGTATTGTTGTTGTAATACCAAATTTGAGGCATGAAAGGTTGTGAGAGTCTTTTCCAGCATATCCTCATCTTTAATATCTTCCCCACATAATTTCAATTGGGAATTGATTTTGTAAATGGCAAAATTATATTTCCATATAGTTTTAAAATCTTATAACCGTAAGTGAATCCATTCATAATGAGCCCTTGACAATGTCGTTGCCTTAAGGCGGTCATACTTTTCCTTCAAACCAATCCGTAATTCAAGTGGATCTTTCACCGTAAGGTATACAACCTTCAATCCTTCATCCAGATGATGACGAAGGAAAATCATTGTCTTTGCTTTGTCCTGACTAGACGTTGTATTACCATTGATAATAGTGGCACCAAGACCTTTAGCGTCAAGGTGAATTTTAGCGTTGAATACCCATGACAAGTAATTATTTCCAGAAATGCCAAGTGCCACAAACTCAAGATTTGATAAATTCGACATGATAAAACTATCATAGAAAATAATTGAATTAGACTAAAATAAATAGTGAGTACATAATTAATTAACAAAACTTTTTTTTAGCAATGATAATAGCGTGACACATGCTATTGTACAAAGTAACATCAACTAGTAAATTATTGTGTTAGTATCAAACTTCCAAGCAATTTAAATGAACATTCTGCCTAGCATATAACTTAGGTAATTTTTAGCAAAATTTCTAGACAAAATTAAAATTCAACTAATTTAAAATAGCATAATTCACTTAATGATTAGGCGAGAACATAAACTTTTTGGACATTTATATATTCCATTGTTTAACTACCAAAATATACACATACTTTTTAACACCTTAACATTTCATAATATGTAGTATACCATATTAGAGGGATTAATAATGAGAATTAAGTATATGAATACATACCAGAAGCTTAACTTGGAAAAATCGAAACGATATTAGAGGTTCATGTTGATAACGTGATATAAAAATTAAGAACAAAAGAACAATTTAAAGAGGAAGACAAGAGGAACAATATAAGATAACTTTGTTTCTTTCAAGTGTATTCAACATTATTCTCAACACCACTATTTATAGGATTGCATTGAGGAATACCAAATGGAGTCATAAACATTACATTAAACCTTTAGAATTACTACCCATTAAGGAGGAAATAAACCTAGGAATTATGGTCATCCATTTAACCATATTATCAACAACATTACTACCAATAAATGATGAAATTAACCTAGGAGTTATGGTCATCCATTTTACCACATTATCAACAACATTACTACTCATAAAGGAGGAATTAACCAAGGAGTTATGGTCATCCATTTAACCACCAAAATGATTTACAACATTTTCAACCAAATACTAATAAATGAAATAACTTTTCCTATTTCCCAATTTATTGAACCACTAAAATTAATTTATCAACAACTATACATACATACATATATATACATACATATATATATATTGTGAGAAATATAGGAGAAGAATATTATTGAAATTGTTGTTGTGTCTACATTATTACACAAAGACCCTATTTATAGACACTACTACAATCCTTTACCAAGTAGGATACTATTTAGTATTCCTATTTCTATTGCTATTGCTATTCCTACTCTAAAAGGATTGTATAAACCTATTCCTATTCTAATAGGATTGTATAAACCTATTCCTATTCTAACACTCCCCCTCAAGCTAGTGCATACAATTCATGTACCTAGCT
>JAJOOR010023662.1:0-32530 GCA_036250505.1 Solanum acaule
GTAAAGTTGAGTTTGTTATTGCTTTATCTTTAACGAACTAAGTTGTTTACACTGTTTTACAAGCTTTATATATATTGCATGTGTCTTATTGCTTTATAGTGAGTTCAGTTATTCATGAGTTGTACAGAGCCAAGGTAAGTGTTCCTTCTTACTCTTTTCAAGCTTAAGTTGTGGTTTAGCATTCCAACTCGCATGCTCTTACATTCAATGTACTGATGCCAATTGGCCTGCATCATCTTATGATGTAGATGCAAGTAACCAGGATCAGCATCCAGCACACCGTTGATCCAGTTGAGCACTCCAGAGTTAGTGGTGAGCCTCCTTGAATTCCAGAGGACTCTTTTATTTCGCTTTCCTAGTTTTATTTATTAGTATGTTGTGGGGTCTGTCACAACATCCATCTCAGTATTATAGAGGCTTCATAGACAGTTAGACAGTTAGTATTGAGTCTCTTATCTATGTATTTGCAAATACTTTGTTTTGAGACATAAGTTGCCATTTTGGCTAAGATGTTATCATTTAAACTATTGTATTGAGTTTATTTTGTTGAGTTAAGTCTTCCTCTGAGTTAAGTAAGCCAGGACAAGGGTCCACTTGGGGCCAGCAATGGTCTCCAAGTGCTGGCGACGTCCAGGGTGTAGGCTCGGGGAGTGACATAGTTGGTATCAAATGACCGAGTTCAGGAGTCCTAGGGAGTCTATGAAGCCATTTCTGTAGAGTCCTAGTTATCGGTGTGAAGCACGCCACATCTATAATTAAGAGGCTGCAATACTTAGGAAATTCTTCACTTCCTTCATATCCATCTCGTGCGTTAGAGTTTATCTCTAAAAGTTTCCCTCTAATTTGTGCTTGTGCGTGTTTCAGATAACCATGCCTCCACGAAGAGCAGCACGAGGTCGTCCAGCTAGGAGAAATGTTGAACCACAAGAACAAGGGTACCTAATGCACCAAACGTGCAACCTCAAGGAGAGGTCACTAATGCTGAATTCCGTGAGGCTATCCGGATGCTGAGCCAAGCTGTGACTAACCAGGTTGGGCAGCCAAGAGGACCAAGACAAGATGAGGCTGACATTTCGAGGATTCGCAAATTCTTGAGAATGAATCCTCCTAGTTTCACTGGTTCAGTCATACTGAGGATCCAGAAAATTTTATTGAGGAGCTGAAGAAGGTATTTGATGTGATGCATGTTGCTGACACTGGAAGGGTTGAACTAGCTGCATATCAACTGAAGGATGTTGCTAGAACATGGTTCGATCAGTGGAAAGGGGGTCGACCTGAGAATGCACCACCTGCTAGTTAGGCTAGTTTCGAAGAAGCCTTCTTGGAGCATTTCTTTCCCTGAGAACTGAAGGAGGCTAAGTTACGAGAGTTTCTTACACTGAAACAGGATTCCTTGAGCATGCATGAGTATGGGTTGAAGTTCACCCAGCTGTCCCGCTATGCTCCTGAAATGGTTAAGGACATGAGGAGCAGAATGAGCTTGTTTATTGCTGGCTTGGTTCGTCTGTCAAGCAAAGACGGCAGGGCATCGATGCTGATAGGTGACATGGACATATCAAGGTTGATGGTTTATGTGTAGTAGGTTGAGGAAGAGAAGTTGAGATACAGGGAAGAGTTCAGAAGTAAGAAAGTGAAGACAGAGAATAAGTCTGGGCAACAGAAAGGCAATGTGAATCGTTCGTCCTTTCAGCAGAAGCAAAATGGGCCTGCTCCATCATCTGCTAGTGCACCTGCACCTCGAAACAAAGGCAAATATCATGGTCAGAATTCGCAGAACTTCAGATCTAAACCAACGCAGTCCCAGGGTAGTGTGGCACAAGGAGGTAGTTGGGCTCTTGCATGTGCTAAGTGTGGGAGAACCCACCCAGGTAAGTGTTGTGATGGCTTGACAGGTTGTTTCAAGTATGGACAAGAGGGACACCTTTTTAAAGAGTGTCCTAAGAATAAGCAAGGTAGTGGCAATCTAGGCAATAGAGCCCAATCTTCATCAGGTGCTCCACCAGACAGGGTTGCACATAGAGGAGCTACTTCTGGTACTGGCGGAGGAGCAAACCGCCTTTATGCAATCACCAGTCGCCAAGAGCAAGAGAACTCTCCAGATGTTGTCACTGGTATGATCAAAGTCTTTGCTTTTGATGTTTATGCTTTGCTAGACCCAGGAGCAAGTTTATCTTTTGTGACCCCTTATGTTGCAAATAAGTTTGATGTTATCCCTGAGAAACTTTGTGAACCTTTCTGTGTTTCCACACCTGTTGGGGAGTCTATTCTAGCATAAAGAGTCTATTGTGATTGTCCTGTTTCCATCAATCACAAAAATACCACGACTGATCTAGTTGAACTAGACATGGTAGATTTTGATGTCATTTTAGGTATGGACTGACTTCATGCCTGTTATGCATCAATAGATTGTAGAACTCGAGTTGTCAAGTTTCAGATTCCTAATGAGACAGTTATAGAGTGGAGTAGTAGTTTAGCAGTGCCTAAGGGTCATTTCATTTCGTACCTTAAGGCAAGAAACTTAGTTTCAAAGGGTTGTATCTATCACTTAGTCTGAGTTAATGACTCAAGTGCTGAGGTATCTCCCATTCAGTCAGTTCCTATAGTAAAAGAGTTTCTAAAAGTTTTTCCTGATGATCTACCCGGAGTCCCTCCTGAGAGAGAAGTAGACTTCGACATAGATGTCATTCCAGACACTCGTCCTATCTCTATTTCGCCATACAAAATGGCACCAACAGAGTTGAAAGAATAGTTAAAAGATCTGTTAGATAAGGGTTTCATTCGACCAAGTGTCTCACCTTAGGGCGCTCCGGTCTTGTTTGTGAGAAAGAAAGATGGTTCCCTTAGGATATGTATAGATTACTATCAATTAAATATGGTTACCATCAAGAATAAGTATCCTCTTCCTAGGATAGATGATTTATTTGATCAACTTCAGGGTTCCACCTGTTTTTTGAAAATTGACCTCAGATCAGGCTACCATCAGTTGAAAGTTAGGGAATGTGACATTCCAAAGACAACATTCAGGACTAGATATGGTCATTATGAGTTCTTGGTCATGTCCTTTGGTTTGACCAATATACCAGTAGCGTTTATGGATCTTATGAACAGAGTCTTCAAACCTCATTTAGATATGTTTGTTATCGTCTTCATTGATGACATACTAATCTATTCAAGGAATGAAGAAGATCATGCTAGTCATCTCAGAATAGCTCTTCAGACCTTGAGGGATAGAGAGTTATATGCCAAGTTCTCCAAGTGTGAGTTTTGGCTTGAGTCTGTGGCATTCTTGGGCCATATTATTTTCGGTTATGGTATTAGAGTTGATACTCAGAAAATTGAGGCAGTGCAAAATTGGCCTAGACCCACATCTCCAACTGATATTAGGAGTTTCTTGGGCTTGGCTGACTATTATAGGAGATTTGTTGAGGGTTTCTCGTCTATTTCGTCTCCTTTGACGAAGTTGACTCAGAAAATAGTGAAGTTTCAATGGTCTGAAGCTTGTGAGAAAAGCTTTCGGGAATTGAAAAAGTGGTTGACTACTGCCCTAGTTTTGACCTTACCAGAAGGTACTTAGGGTTTTATGGTGTATTGTGATGCATCCAGAGTTGGTTTGGGTTGTGTTCTAATGCAGAATGGCAAGGTGATATCTTATGCCTCCAGACAGTTGAAGGTTCATGAGAAGAATTATCCAACCCATGACTTAGAGTTGGCTGCAGTAATTTTCGCCTTAAAGATTTGGTGACACTACTTGTATGGTGTTCATGTGGATATATTCACAGATCACAAGAGCTTGCAATATGTGTTCACTCAGAAGGAGCTTAATCTTAGACAAAGAAAGTGGTTAGAATTACTCAAGAATTATGACATGAGTATTCTTAACCGCCCATGTAAGGCTAATGTGGTTGCTGATGCTTTAATTAGGTTATCTATGGGTAGTACCGCCCATGTTGAGGAAGAAAAGAGAGAGTTAGCAAAAGATGTGCACATACTTGCACACCTGGGAGTCAGACTTATGGATTCTACAGAAGGAGGAATAGCGGTGATGAATGGGGAAAAATCATCACTAGTGTCAGAAGTGAAGAAAAAGCAAGACCAAGACCTCATTTTGCTTGACTTGAAGGCAAATGTTCAAAAGCAAAGAGTATTAGCTTTTGAACAAGGGGGAGATGGTGTGTTGAAATACCAAGGTAGATTGTGTGTACCAATGGTTGATGAACTTCAAGAGAGAATCATGGAGGAAGCTCATAGCTCCAGATATTCCATCCATCTGAGTTCCACCAAAATGTACCGTGATTTGAGAGAAGTATATTAGTGGAATGGTATGAAGAAGGACGTTGATGAATTTGTTGCTAAGTGTCCAAATTGCCAACAAGTGAAAGTAGAGCACCAAAAGCCTGGTGGTTTGACTCAGAATATAGAACTTCCGGAATGGAAGTGAGAGGTGATCATATGGATTTCATCACAGGTTTACCAAGGTCTCGCAGACAACATGACTCTATTTGGGTGATTGTCGACATAATGACAAAATCAGCTCACTTTTTGCCGGTAAAAACTACCAACTCAGCATAAGATTATGCTAAGCTTTATATTCAAGAGGTGGTAAGACTTTATGGGGTTCCAGTCTCCATTATTTCTGATAGAGGTGCACAATTTACTGCACAATTCTGGAAACCTTTTCAGAAAGGTTTGGGATCAAAGATGAACTTGAGTACTGCCTTTCATCCTTAGATAGATGGGCAAGCAGAGCATACCATTCAGACCTTAAAAGATATGTTGAGGGCCTGCGTGATTGATTTCAAGGAGAATTGGGATGATCACCTGCCTCTCATAGAGTTTTCTTACAACAACAGTTATCATTCTAACATCTAGATGGCTCCTTATAAAGCTCTTTATGAGAGAAGATGCAGATCTCCTATTGGATGGTTTGAAGTTGGTGAAGCAAGGTTGATAGGACCCGATTTAGTTCATCAAGCTATGGCAAAAGTGAAAGTAATTCAAGAGAGATTGAAAAAACAACACAGAGTCGTTAGAAATCCTATACTGATGTTAGGAGAAAGGCGTTAGAGTTTGAAGTGGATGATTGGGTATATTTGAAAGTTTCACCCATGAAAGGTGTTATGAGGTTTGGTAAGAAGGGGAAGCTTAGTCCTCGGTATATTGGACCTTATCGCATAGCCAAGAGGATTGGCAGTGTAGCTTACGAGTTGGAGCTACCGCAGGAATTAGCGGCGGTTCATCCAGTATTTCACATCTCTATGTTGAAGAAGTTCATGGGAGATCCTTCTTTGATAGTGCAAACTGAAAATGTTGAGATTAAGGATAATTTATCTTATGAGGAGATTCCGGTTCAGATTTTAGATCGCTAAGTTCGCAAGTTGAGAACAAAAGAAGTTGCATCAGTCAAGGTCCTTTGGAGGAACCAATTCATTGTAGAAGCTACTTGGGAAGTTGAGGAGGACATGAAAAGGAGATATCCCCATCTCATGGAATCTGGAGAGAATGCAGTTGAAGGTAATAATTCTCTTCTTAGTACTTCTTGAATTATTGAGTAAGCATGTGTTACTTGTCTTGGTTGTTGAGTGTTGAACTTGATGTTACCACCCTTAGCATAGTGAAATAAAGCTCATTCGAGGAAGAATGTTCCCAAGGGGGAGATATTCTAACATCTCGCACCTACAAATGAATAAAAAGAGTTTAGAATCTGAAAATAATGATTTTGGAAAGAATAAGGAAATCTGGAAAATTTTGTCTAAGTTAAGAAAGTGAGTTTTGCTTGTTTTCAAACGGACATAAATCCTAGCTCAGGATGAGTTAGGAGCAGTTATTGATATGGCTGGAAATCCCTTGGAGAGATCTTTCCAATGCCGCCAAGTTTGCGAAATTCCGACATCATATGAGTGAGTTATGCCTTTCAGAAGTTGGGTTGTTGGATTGAGGAAAGTCCCAATCCGGAATTAAGGAAGGGCAAAGTAATCTTTTCTCTAATTTATTTCCTAATTCATTTTTAGGGATTTATTGGGGTAAAAACTTATTTTTGTCAGATTAGAAAAATTAAATTCACACTTTTAGGGCTTGGAGAAAAGAGAATAGAAGAAAGAAAGGGAGAAAAGCCTAGATTTCGCCAAGAACGTCAAGCATTTGGAGTGGAATTCGTTAGGGGTTATCCCTATTAAGGTATGTGAGATCTGTTCTTGTTGGGTTAGTTCACCCACACACCAACTTGTTTCAATCCAATTGTTTTGAGTTGTTTACATGTTTAAGAAGTAAGGTTCTTGAAGAACAAATTGTAGAATTGTTGTTGGTTGAGTTGTTGATGCTTGGGGGTGAGTTGATTCATGTTTCCAAGTTGTTTTTTGAGTTGTATGGGTTTTATATTGAGGGTACAATTGATCCTAAGTGTTTGGGAGAGGAACTATGGACGTTAGGGAGGTTTAGAGATGAAGAATGAAAGATAAAAGTTGGAAGTCGCTGGGCAAAAAGGGCTGGGCGTCGCGCTTGCCAGAGCGCCACAAAAACTTATCTGAAGTTTGGCCTCTGGCGTGTCGCACCAGCCAGAGCGTCATCCAGGCTTCTCTGAAGTTTGAGGGCTGGCGCCCCGCACCTCTCAAGGCACCAGAGACGCCAGTTCTCCCCATTCGTTCCCCACCTTTTCGTACTAGTTTCCAAGAGATATACCTACGTTTTCTAGTTGATTCCAACACTCTAAGGTACATCTAAACATCATGAAATCATCCATAAACATGAGATCATGAACCTTGAATCTATGATCCAATTCAAGGAAAGTTAAGATCAAAGTCAAAGAAGCTAAGAGTCAAAGTCTAGAAGTTAAGAAGCAAGTCAAAGTAAAGTTTCTCAAAGTTTTCAAGAGTCTTTATTTAACGTTTTAACTTCGTTTCAAGGCTCAAGTTTCAAGTTTCAAGTTTCAAGTTAAGCAAAGAGTAAAGAGTTGAGTTCATTTCTCAAAAGTTATTAGGGAACTAAGTATTCCCAAAGAGTTTATAAATGTTTTCACATTTAAGCAAAGAAAGGGAACATCGATTCCAAAAGAGCTTTTAAGCTAAGTTTTTAGTAATTATCTCAAACCAAAGAAAGAAGTTTTGATTTTAATCATATGAGCTAAGTATATTTTGGGAGTAGTATTGAGTACCGATATGGGGATGCGAGTTCAGATAAATCAAGTCTCCATAAACCATGTAGCCATCATGGGTAGTAAAGGATCATACTTTTTAGATGACTCCTTAAGATGCTTTTAGCATATACTAGTGGATCCACTAAGTTAAGCGTTCTATATGATGGCAAATTATATGACAGTTCTGGCAGCGTGGGCAAGACGCTGTATCACCACTTAGGCTCATAGTGATGGTTGCCGGTTAAAGAATCTCCCACAGAAGTTATATTACTTTTATATACAAGTAAAGTTGAGTTTGTTATTGCTTTATCTTTAACGAACTAAGTGGTTTACACTGTTTTACAAGCTTTATATATATTGCATGTGTCTTATTGCTTTATATTAAGTTCAGTTATTCATGAGTTGTACAGAGCCAAGGTAAGTGTTCCTTCTTTCTCTTTTCAAGCTTAAGTTGTGGTTTAGCATTCCAACTCGCATGCTCGTACATTTAATGTATAGATGCCAGTTGGCCTGCATCGTCTTATGATGCAGACGCAGGTAACCCGGATCAGCATCCAGCACGCCGTTGATCCAGTTGAGCACTCCAGAGTCGGTGGTGAGCCTCCTTGCATTCCGGAGGACTCTTTTATTTCGCTTTCCTAGTTTTATTTATTAGGATGTTGTGGGGTCTGTCCTAACATCCACCTCAGTATTATAGAGGCTTCATAGATAGTTATACAGTTAGTATTGAGTCTCTTATCTATGTATTTGCAGATACTTTGTTTTGAGACATAAGTTGCCATTTTGGCTAAGATGTTATCATTTAAACTATTGTATTGAGTTTATTATGTTGAGTTAAGTCTTCCACTGAGTTAAGTAAGCCAGGCCAAGGGTCCGCTTGGGGCTAGCAATGGTCTCCGAGTGCCGGCCACTTCCAGGGTGTAGGCTCGGTGCGTGACAGCCGAGTTGCTAAGGTTGATGGAAGCTTTGAAACACTTTAATCCTAGAGCAATAGTTGAATGGAAAGTAGAGCGGCGTGTTGATGTCATTGAATATGTATTTAACTATGTTTTATGGGCTTTTAAACCATACATTGATGGGTTTGTCTTTTGTCTTCCTATTATATCGATCGACGAAACACATGTCTATGGAAAATATGATATCAAGTTGTTGATTGCGATTGCAACGGATGGCAACAACTCAATATTACCTTTGGCATTTGCAATAGTTGCAAATGAGAGCATGAAAACATGGACTTTATTTTTGGATCATTTGCATTTGCACGTTGTCAAGGGTCGTAGAGGGGTCGCATTGATATCAGATAGGCATCACGAAATACTCTCATCCGTATATGATTCTTCTCTTGGTAGGCGCCATTTGGGTTTCATCATTTTTGTTTAGGACATTTGAAGGCCGATTTTAAAAAAAAAATCAAAAATATCACTTTGAACAACCTTTTATGGGCAGCTGCAAATCAGTGTGAGGAGAAAATGTTTTTGGACAAAATGGACATGATTAAGGAGTTTAACGCGGAAACGTATGTGTGGTTAATGAAGAAGGATCTTGACAAATGGACATTGCACAGGGATGGATGTAGGAGATGGGGCATGCTGACAACTAACAGTTCTGAGTCATTCAATGGTCTTCTTGAGTCAGCCAAAGGTCTGCCAATTACTGCAACGGTAAGACTCACTTATAATCAGATTGTGAATCGATTTGTTACAAGATAAAAAATTGTCAATCAACTAGTACAACAAAAGCAACAATGGATGCCTAAATCATTCAAGATTTTTGAGGATAATCGAAAAATGTCACAGCGTCACAAACTTATCAACTATCACCAACAAAGGGAAAACATATTTGAGGTGCAGACACATATGCATCATGGCCATGGTGGTGTTAAGCACATTGTAAATGCATCACAAGGAAAATGTCAATGGGGTAAATGACAATCATACCACATTCCGTGTTCTCATGCAATAAAGGGATTTGACCAAATTGGATACCAAGCATGGGAGCATATGGCACCGGAATTCAGCGTGTGTAGCTACAAAAAAGCCTACTCTGAGCAATTCAATCCACTCGGTGGTGAAAAGTATTGGCATGATAGTCCCTTTCTTATGATAGCAAATAAACAATATTTACGAAAAGTGGGCGCAAATAAAACCACCCGTATACATAATGAAATGGATGTTCCCGCAAGTACAATCACTCGCAAGTGCTCAACGTGCAAACAAATAGGCCAGATAGGCACAACTGTCCTTCACTGGCTCGAAACGCTTCATATGGTGGTAGTAGCTAAAGAAAGATGTTTAACTGTGTTAATTTATTCTTGTATCAATTTCTATGCAACTTTTTGTTCATATTTTTGGTCATCCTCGAGTCATGTTTATATTTTTAAATTTTTTCATTCACTTTTTTTTAATTGCATAATAATACTATACACCCTAAAAAAATAACTATATATAATTAAAATAATAACTATATATAATTAAAATCATAATAATATACACCCTAAAAAAAAGATACATACAGAAAAATAATAACTCTATATAATTAAAATAAGGGAAAAAGGATGAATTTACCCCCGAACTTTGATAAATGGTACGCCTATGCCCTCCGTTATACTTTGGGTTCAACTCAGCCCCTGTCGTCCAATTATCGGTACACACATGCCCCTCTCACTAACGACCCCCTCATCCTGTACACGTGTCTTAATCCTAATCAACTACCCATTTTACCATTTTTTTTAACCCATTAACTAACAGCCCGCCCCATAAACCCATACCCACCCGATTCCCTTAAAAATATCCTAAGTCAATTAAAAGACCCAACTCTTTTAGTAATCTGCTTTCTTTTATTTACTTCAAGCACTGGGGAATAGTGATATTGTTTGGTCTTCTGCCAACAGTTCAGAGGCTAACTTTTATCTCGAGAAAGTAACTTTCTCTATTCTACCTTCAGCTAACTTTGTATTGTGTCATAGTATCGATCTGTCAAGTGTATTCCTACAATTGCTGATTCTGTGAAAGTTGTGAAGTTCTTTATTTTATCTGATGGAAATTCCTGTATTGTTGGAACTGTCGACCACTTTTTGTTGATAATTTTTTCTAATTAGCCAATATGAGGGAAATAGTATCTGGTGTGTTAACTTCATTTAGACTATGGGTGTTGTGTTTTCGATCTTTTAGTAAGAATGCTAATGTGATCCTCATTTTCGATTTGGATTTCCTTTTCGTTGACAAAATGCTGTTAATCCTTTCTCCAGGTAAATCACACCAAAAGAGATCTTGACAATGTGTTCATCAAGAAACTGGGAGGACACAAACGGTGTCACTACGACGGTGGTAACGCTAACAGTAGCGTTAGCGCAAGTGTTATAGTTACGTCGTCGGAGGGCGTGGGGTCTACAATCACCCACCGTGATTTTGACTTGAACATTTCGGTGTTGCCAGAATATATCCTGGATTTGGTTCCGGCGAGGATGAGGTAGAGAGTCCACATCCGGCGAAGAAATCTCGCCTATCTCTACCTCCAAAATTTGAATTATTCCACTCAATTCTCATTTTTTAACTCTCAATTTTTTTGTGTTTTTGATTTTGTAGTGATTGAATTAAAAATTGATAGCGAGAAATGAGTAGAGATGGTGTAGAATTAATGGAGATTGAAAACGAAGTAACAGAAAAAATTAGAGATGGTGATGATGAAGTGAAGAGAATTCTTTCATGGACTAATAGGAGGAATTCTGAGATAGGAACTAGACCACGAAGATTTGGATCTTTTAATTGACTTGGGATATTTTAGAGGGAATCGGGTGGGTATGGGTTTATGGGGCAGGTTTGTTAGTTTATGGGTTAAAAATAATGGTCAAACAGGTAGTTGATTAGGATTAAGACACATGTACATGATGAGGGGGTCATTAGGGAGAGGGACATGTGTGTACCGATAATTGGACGGTAGGGGCTGAGACGAACCCAAAGTAGAACGGAGGGCATAGATGTACAATTTATCAAAGTTCAGGGGTATATTCATCCTTTTTCCCTTAAAATAATACTATACACCCTCAAAAAAAGATACATACACAAAAATAATAATATTATGTTCCACAACCCTTTCTTGAAATCCGTAGAACATCTCGCGGTCTAAGTCTCGTATATCCATCCTCATCTTCATCGTCCCTCTTCCTCTTTTTGGCCGGAAGATCCTTTATATTCACATTCTTTACAATTCTTTTAGCAATTATTTTTCTTTCGGGTGTTTGAGGCATATCATCCACTGGCATAATGAAAGTAACATCCAGAGACGAGAGTGGTGACAAAGTGGTCTACAATAGAAGGTTAGATAGTAGAAATTGAAAATTAATTGACAAAAAAGTTAGACTTAGATGATGAAATAGCTGGACAAAAAAAACTGGACTTGGATAAATCCAAGCACACCAACATTATATATTCATATGCTCCATTCTTTATTTTGGATCATATAATCAGAACCAAGACTTCATTATTAAGGCAAAGAGCCAAACCAACCTAAGTTCCATTTCTAGAGAGTACGAACATCATGACAACCAAAAGAAGTGATAAATGCCAATGTCAAACTATGTCTTTACTACTACATTTCTTATAAGAAGTTATGTTGGAATGTATGCTTCCACCAGTGTCAATGGGACCAGGTCCTCAGCACAGTTGAAACTAAAACAGTAAAGAACAAGTGCTGAAAAGTAAAGATCGACAAGATAGTTTACATGGAAACCTCCTTGCTCAAGGGAGTAAAACCACGACCTGGCCTGCCAGGACTTTTAGAACTTTTTTTCACTAATCTTCTCAAGCAAAAGTAAAAGCCAGTTACAAACCGAGATTAGCCTGCTAATCCCAACTCAAAGTAACACCTCTTATTACTTAGACGAGCTAGAGTAGATACCACACTACCCACTATACTAATCATATCCTGATTAATATAGATTTAGAGTAAGAACCAAGTTAACTCTAACTCAGAACTCAGAATGATTCACACAAGTCGAAACGTTTCTTATCATAACGAAACGAATCCTACAATGTAAGCACTTATTACAAGAAAACAAAAGCAATAGACACAGAAAACATTAATGGCGATTCTATCATGTCCCTTGCTGGTTTTGAAGCTTGAATATTTTTCTCTTTTGAATGAATGAATAATCTTTGTTGTTGCTTGTTTGATATATACTATGAAAATATATTACCCAGTAAACAAACAACATCGTCCCCTTTGATTGGTGGAGTACACTGCTACTTCATCAACCTACTAATGCAGACAACTTTAACAGCTGGCTGGCACTTTTGACAACTGGACGAATTTCATACTCTGCAGAGGACCGGGTCCCTGCACTTGTAAGGAGATCATCAAAACACCAAAGGGCATAAGCTCTTATCAATTTCCCTCTTTTTGATGATGACAAACAACCTGCATAAACAACTCCTCACTCGAGTGAGTAGACATTCATTCAAAAATCAATTGCTCAATTGGCCAGCTATAGAAGCATACAACAACAACTAATCAGAGTGGCCATCTTATTAGTTCCGCCTTACTGATATCAGTTCCCCCTTAACATCAGTTTCCCCATAACATAGTTCCCCCTTAATCCTTGACCAATTGCACCAAACTTCCCCTTTTTGACATCATTGAAAAGGCAAAGCAGTAAACATATGCAAGTTAAAATGTTAATCTGAAAGAATTCAGAGTCATGGGCCACACAGAACATGCGAATGAAGGCAAAAAGAGATAATAATAATACACATGAACAGGGCATAAAACAGAGATAGTTGCATATCACAAATACTGACCACTTGATATTGATTGAACTCACAGCCACAGAGTAGATAGATTTACAGAATAACAGGACCTAAAGAGTTTACAGGCCACAGACTCAAAAAGAGAAACAAGGACACATTTAGGACGGAGAGGGAGGAGGGGAGAAGGTATGCATGAACACAAACATTCACTCATTGTCATCTTCATGAGCCTTAATAACTTGCTTGTTGAGGGCCTTAACTTCCTCGTTAAGGGAGGCAATGGTTTTCATCAGTTGAGCATTTTCATCCATCAAAGTTTGTAGCTCCTCAGTGCTATCATTACTGGTACCTGGTCCTCCTGAGATCACCTTCTGAAGCTTGGACTTTAATCTAGCAATTTTAACCTCCTTCTCAGCCAAGAGATTCGTGCGGTCATCCACCTCCCGTGTGAGCATTGCCTACTGCTCCAAAACCGCTGCCACTTGGGACCTACCCTTCGCTGGTCCTTCAACGTACTCACATTCTTGTAGAGTGGACTTGATAAATGCTTGTTTCATGGTACCTGGTGCCCTCTTCTCTACAGGAACTTCAAAGTGAGTAAAGACATGATTCAGTAAGTACCAATATGAGATACCATGCTTTGTAGTTCTCCATGTCATTACCCTGTGCATATGCTCCAGCATCATGGTAGGAAGGTTTATTGGTTCAAGTTCACTCAATTGTTCCATGAGGAACAGGTCCTTAGCTGATGCAACTGTTCATTTTTCAGATCGAGGCACAAGTACCTTGTTGATAAATTTGAACAACAGTTGGCATTCCCCCTTAAGAAGCTTCTTGGGCAATCCTGCAAGCTTAATTTCCCCTTTCTTAGTAGCCTACACAGTGAACCCCTCAGATAGTTTGTAGCCTTTGATGGACTTGATCCTCTTCACAGGTACCCCCAATATAATTCCCAGAGTAACATCATCCAAGTAGATGCCGATATCCTTAATAGTAGTCGTAATTCCTCCATCTTCCAGCAACTCCATGTTATAAAAGAATTCATGCACTTTCAGCTCATGTAGATATGGATGAGGAGGCTTAAAGAGATTACTCCATTCCTGAACAGACACAACATCAACTAGGGCTACCATTCCAAATTTTGTGGCAATTTTGGGATAAAAAACTCTTCCGCTTAGCACCTTTTGGGTCTCCATTGTTTCGACCCTTTCCTCTCTTGTTAACTCTTTCACTGCCTTCTAATTTCTGACCCTAGGACCAAATCCCTTTATGGGTTATTGTTCTTCCAACCTTTCAGTGTCTTCCTCCTCCTCAGGTAAAGCAGTTTGGGCTGTCTTCTTCTTAGTGGTCTTTGTCTTCTTCGCAATTGACTTCTTCTTAGTTGTTTTCGCCTTCTTTGTAGCAAATCCCTTTGCATTTACCCTTTTTTCTTCTGCTTCCCTCTTACATTTGATGACAGATCTGATGATATCATCAGATGGAGTGTCATTATCATCAACGTTCACAGGAGTGGATGTAGGTTCTACATCCAAAGACCATTCCAGTCTTCTTTTCCTTATCCTTTCAGTGTGGGCAGCATTTGACTAATTTTCCCTTTCCTTTCCATTTTCTCTCTTCCCCACTGTCAGCCCTACGAACAGGGGATGTTTCCCTATCAGCAATGTCATGCGTTTCTAGCCCACACCATCAACTTGAGACGAGTTTGATCTTCGCACACCTCTTTATTTCCATCTCAGTTGAGGTTCCTCTTGTTCATTTTCATCGTACTCAACATCTGTACCCATAGGAGTCTGGTCAAACACAGGGTCACTTCTGTGTGGGACCCGGTTCGGCGACCGCATCTCTTGGTCTATTAGAGTGGCTGATCATCTCCCCTAAGAGAGGCTAGACTTTGAACTGCCACGAGTTCTACACTTGTATTTAGAATACTACTAGACCAGTTCCTTCTGGTAGGTCTCCTTCAAATAATCTTTTCGACATTGTTGACGACACTGCCATGGACCCTGCTATCGTTTCCTCAGAGACGTGTTCGTCAAGAGGTTTTGCAACTGATTGAGCATCAGAATCTTCAGACTTGTTTTCAAATACCACAAGTGTAGGGGAACAAACCAGGTTCTCAGGAAACAAAGGAACAGGGGAGTCCAAAACCTCAGTCTAAGGGGTGGTTGATTCAGCCATTTCGCCTTCCCCACAGATTGGAGTTGAGGGAGATTCTTTAGGAATGGGAATGGAGAAGTTGAATGAAATATGAGTTTCAACTTCTTGGGAGATGTGAGTTTTTGAAGAAGAATTAGATTTCGACGTCTTGAGGAGTTCCAATAGTGAAGGAATCGAGTTTTCTTTAGAGAGGGAGTGAATCCTTTTGAAAAACAAGATGAGAGAGAGATAGGCTTGATTCACTAGGTTAGGGATTTTATAAAAAGAGTTTGAGATGCATCGGGTCCCCAACAGTGGTGACTGTTAGTATTAAAAAGGATGAGACGTTTGAAAGCGACGCGATGAATGAGAGTTAGATACGTGGTAGTAAGTTGACAGTTATGACATTGTCGTATAAGTGATACTAACCTCGTGAGGACCAGGTCCTTCTCTTGATTCACAACCCTGCCTAGTGTAATCAAATCATTCCTTCTGCCTAACACACCATGAGTGTATACCTGCATTAAGATACCAAAAATGAATCCTTTTATGATCAACATAAAAACAAGTATAGATACCTGCCCTCCTTAGCATAGTCATTGCGAGGGAGCTTTGCACAATCACGTCAAGAGACTAGGTGATTTTGAGCATCTCCAGTCTCATTCTATTTCTGATGAAGGACTCTTTGCTAAGTGCCTTTGTAAAAATGTCAGCCAATTGATCTTCAGTCTTGCAAAACTTCATTGCCACATGTAGTTTCTCCACATTGTCCCTCAGAAAGTGATGCCTCACATCAATGTGCTTTGTCCTCTTATGCTGAATAGGATTTTTAGACATATTCAGGGCACTTGTGTTGTCACAAATAAGAGGATGGTGTCTGTGAATACACCAAAATCTTCTAGCTGCTGCTTGATCCATAGTAACTGAGCACAACAAGATGCAGCAGCCATATATTCTGTCTCTGCAGTGGACAAGGCTATAGAGTTCTGCTTCTTGGTTCCCCATGAGATCAATGATGATCCTAAGAAGTGTGCCATTCCTGATGTGCCTTTTCAATCAACCAAGAAACCTGCATAGTCAGCATCAGCATAATCAATAAGATCAAAAGAATCACCAGTAGGATAGAAGAGGACCAGATCCTGTGTTCCTTTCAGATATCTCAAAATGCGTTTGACTGCCTTCAGATGAGATTCCTTGGGAGCTGCTTGGAATCTTACACACATTCCAATACTAAACACAATGTCTGTCCTACTTGTTGTGAGATATAAGAGTGAACCAATGATTCCTCTATACATAGTTTGACCAACTTCTACTCCACATTCATCTTTATCAAGTCTTACACTTGAACTCATAGGAGTGTCCAACACCTTTGCATCAATGAGAGTGTATTTCTTAAGCAGTTCCTTGATATACTTTTCTTGGTATGTTGAAGTGCCATGAGGAGACTATTTGATTTGCAAGCCTAAGAAGAATGTGAGCTCTCCCATCATGCTCATCTCGAATTTGCTGCTCATTAATTCAGCAAACTCCTTGCACAGAGAATTCGAGGTAACACCAAAACTTATGTCATCAACATACACTTGCACAATCAACAATTCTTTACCTCTGGATTTCAAAAACAAAGTATTGTCTATTTTACCTCTCTTGTACCCATTGTCCAATAAGAACTTTGATAGGCATTCATACCAAGCTCTAGGAGCTTGTTTCAACCCATAAAAAGCCTTATCCAACTTTAGTACATGATTGGGCAGGTCTGCATCTTCAAAACCTGGGGGCTGCTTGACATACACCTCCTCCTTCAGATAACCATTCAAGAATGCACTCTTGACATCCATTTGATATAGCTAGAACTTCTTGTGGGCTGCAAAAGCAATAAGGATTCTGATAGCTTCCATTCTGGCAACAGGAGCAAAAGTCTCATCATAATCAATTCCTTCTTCTTAGTTGTACCCTTGGACCACAAGCCTTGACTTGTTTCTTGTAATGGTTCCATGCTCATTAAGTTTGTTTCTGAACACCTATATGGTCCCAATAATAGTTCTGTCCACTGGTCTGGCGACCAGGTGCCACACTTTACTTCTTTCAAACTGATGAAGTTCCTCCTGCATTGAGATTACCCAGTCTGCATCGTGGAGAGCTTCTTTGATGTTTCTAGGCTCAATGGTTGATATAAATGCTAAAAATACTGCCAGATTTCTTGATTTTGATCTGGTTTGAATTCCAAAATCAAGAGGGGAAATGAGATTGTCCAGTGGATGGGAGGATTGATGTTTCCATCTGGACTTCCCGGTAATTTCTTCCTCTATGTCAGCATCAAAATCACCTTCACTTTCTTTAGAATTTGGAGGCAAAGCATCATGTAATGGATCTGAGGGACCAGGTTCTCCTGAAACACCAAATTCTTTTCCTTGTGCAGTCTGATCATTCCTCTACTGGCCTGTCTACTCCTCAAACTCATAGTCTTTACCATGGTCATTCAGTGTTCCTGATTCATCAAACTTGACATGCACACTTTCCTCAATACAAAGGGTTCTTTTGTTGAACACTCTGTATGCCTTGCTTGTCTATGAATAACCGACAAATACACCCTCATCACTTCTAGCATCAAATTTCCCTAGGTCATCCTTTCCATTGTTCAACATAAAGCACTTGCAACCAAAAGTCTTGAGGTGTGCAATTGAGGTTTTTTGTTGTTCAACAGCTCATAGGGGGTCTTCTTGATGACAGATCTGATGAGGCACCTGTTAGTCACATAGCATGTAGTGTTGACAGCTTCAGCTCAGAAATTCATAGTAAGCCCTGAGTCAATCAACATAATTCTGGCAATCTCCACCAAGGCTCTGTTCTTTCTTTCAACAACTCAATTTTGTTGAGGAGTCCTTAGTGCTGATAAGTTGTGGTTTATTCCATGTTCTGCACAAAAGCCTTCTAGCTGAGAGTTTTCAAATTCTGTGCCATGATCTAATCTGACACTGGCTATTTTGCAGTTCAGCTTCACTTGAATAGCTTTGGCAAAGGTGATCAAGATTGCAACTGCCTCATCTTTAATGCGCAGGAACAAGTTCCACGTAAACCTGGAAAAGTCATCAACAATGACAAGAATATATTTCTTACCTCCCTTGGTTTGAATTCTGATAGGTCCACATAAGTCCATGTGAAGCAGCTCCAGAGGTCTTGATGTACTAATACCCTTCTTGGCTTTGAATGATGACTTAGTCTGTTTCCCTTTAGCACAAACATTGCAGACTTTGTCATTTGCAAACTTCAGTCTTGGCAATCCGCGGACCAGGTCCCCTGCAACAAGTTTGTTCAACAAGGAATTAATCACATGACCCAGTCGTCTATGCCATATATCAACATCATCAGCTTGTGCACTTAAGCACGATAGGTCATATCCTTCAATGGAATCAAGATCAGTAACATACATGTTCTTGACTCTAGTAGCAGACATAACAACTCTCTGTGTTAAGCAATTGGTGACCAAGCATTTGTCAGCCATGAAAGAGACTTCATTCCCCTTGTCATAGATTTGAGATATACTCAACTGATTGAATTTTAAACCTTCCATATAATGCACATTGTTTATAGAGTTTTCAGCAGACCTCCTAATTCTGCGAATACCAAGTATAGAACCCTTCTTTCCACCACCAAAAGACACACCACCGCCCTAGTCATGTGCCTTGAGCTTCCACTGTCCATGCTATCACTGACTCCTTCCCCTCTTCTGCATAAGAGTTACTTATTAGATTTTGGAACCTACTTCAGTCGGAGTTCCTAATAATCATCAAAGGGCTTGATAAGAAACCTTCCTATCTAGGGAGGCAAGGTGTTCTTACTGAAACGATAATAAGGACCGTGTCCCTTTTGTTCCCTTTGGTCATTGTTTATGTATTTGACAAATTTTATATGGTTATCTTTCACCCTTTTCAGACTTTCACACTTATCTTTTAAGTGGCCATTTCGACCGCAATGAGTACACAAGAGATTATCAGATACGGACACATACTTACTATGGGGATTGAAAAGGGGCTCTATAGGTCTGCATCCTAACCCTTTCTTACCATTGAAACCCTGATTAGCCAGATTAGAAAGCATCCTAGAGGAGTCAACCTATTTTAAAGAGTGGCTTAACTCCTCCTTGATCTTTCTCAATTCCTTTCTAAGTTGGGAGTTTATTTCAAGGGATTCAATAAGTTTAGACTAAGAATCTTTTAGCTTTTCTTCCAGCTCTTCTTCAAAGATACTGAGTTTTCTCTTTCCACCTGCTGAGGGACCAGGTTCACCACTAGTCTCAGTGACACAGGTTTGTAAGATCCCTATTCTTATACTCATTTCAGAAACTTGAGCTATAAGAGCGGAGTTCTCATTTTCGCACATACTTATTTTCTCATTTAGCAACAAGTTTTCAGCAGGTCGCTCAACAACGGAGTCAATGAGAAGAGTAGCAAGTTTCCTCAATTTTTTGAAATGAAGAGTATCTAGATAATTTTTTAAGTCAAGAAGAGTTACCTCATTTGAGCCTTCTTCATCATCGGAGTTCGCTATCAAGGAGAAAATTGAGTTGAAGATACTTTCATCATCTTCAATTGCCATCATAGAGACATCTTCATGATTTTCATCATTTTCTTCTGACTTACTAGTGTCATTTCCCCAAACATCAAGTGACTTCCTGACCACCTGATCAGCATGAGCCTTTCTTTGAGCATGGTCTGGGACCAGGTCCCTCTTACGAGGTCTGGTGTCATGAGTTTCCTGCTTCTGATTGGGCAGTCTCTCATGAAGTGACCAGGTTTGCTACACTTGTGACACAGATCACTTGCCGTGGCGGTCCTGCTGCTGGAAGCCTTCTTTTGAAAAGCTCCATACCTTTTAATAATCTTATAAAATCACCTGGTAATATAGACCATTTCGTCTTCCTCATCGCCTACTTCACTCTTAGAAGTTTTTAGAGTAATGGATTTTTTCTTCTTTCCTTCCTTCACATTTGTTCCCTGCTTCCTGTTTAGCTCATAGGTTTTGAAGTTTCCCAATCAGCTCATCCATGGAAGAGTCATCGAATCCTTTGCTTCGATTATTGCATTCAGCTTGCTTTCCCAAGAGTTAGGAAGAACTTTGAGAATCTTGTGAACCTTCTTGTATGTAGGGATGGGCTCACCGAGACACCTGAGTTCGTTAGTAATAGACGTGAAATGAGAGTTCATTTCAAATATGGTTTCACCTTCTTTCATGACGAAGTTCTCATATTGAGTGGTAATCATGTCAACCTTCGACTCATTCACTTGCTTGGTACCTTCATGAGCTATTTTGAGGCAATCCCAGATTTCTTTAGCAGTCTCACAGGTAGAGATTTGGTTGTACTCGTCCGCTCCGGTTCCACACACCAAGATCTTCTTGGCTTTGTAGTTCTTCTCAATCTTCTTCCTATCAGCTTCACTGTACTCCTTTCTCATTTTAACAACGGTCGTTGTAGTTTCTCCATCTTTCACTTCCTTGACAGGGATGTAAGGACCATCTAGAATAATGTCCCACAACTCAGTATCCTCCGCATTGATATAGTCATGCATACAGTTTTTTCGCCAGCCATAGTACTGACCATTGAAGCGAGGTGGTCTAGTAAATGATTGTCCTTTCTCCATGTTGGGTGGTGCAGCCATTCCGTCAGGATCTTTCCTTTACTTGGTGTTAACCAGAGAGAAAAGACTCGCTTTAATACTACTTGTTGGTATGTATGCGTCCACCAGTGTCAATGGGACCAGGTTCTTAGCACAGTTGAAACTAAAATAGTAAAGAACAAGTGCTGAAAAGTAAAGGTTGACAAGAGAGTTTAAGTGGAAACCTCCTTGCTCAAGGGAGTAAAACCACGACCTGGCCTGCCAGGACTTTTAGAACTTCTTTTCACTAATCTTCTCAAGCAAAAGTAAAAGCCAGTTACAAACCGAGATTAGCTTGCTAATCCCAACTCTAAGTAACACCTCCTATTACTTAGACGAGCTAGAGTAGATACCATACTACCCACTATACTAATCCTAACCTGATTAGTATAGATTTAGAGTAAGAACCAAGTTAATTCTAACTCAGAACTCACAATGATTCACACAAGTTGAAACGTTTCTTATCACAGCGAAACGAATCCTACAATGTAAGCACTTATTACAAGTAAACAAAAGCAATAGACACAAAAAACATTAATGACGATTCTATCAGGTCCCTTGCTAGTTTTGAAGCTTGAATATTTTTCTCTTTTGAATGAATGGATAATCTTTGTTGTTGTTTGTTTGATATATACTATGAAATGATATTACCCAGCAAACAAACAACATCGTCCCCTCTGATTGGTGGAGTACACTGCTACTTCACCAACCCACTGACGCAGGCAACTTTAATAGCTGGCTGGCACTTTTGACAACTGGACGAGTTTCGTACTCTGCAGAGGACCGGGTCCCTGCACTTGCGAGGAGATCATCCAAACACCAAAGGGCATAAACTCTTATCAAGTTATGTTATAAGAAGTTGGTGGATAATTAGAATGTATACCTATTTTAATGCAGTAAAGCAAATCAGACATTTTTTTGTGTGATTGAAATGAAGAAAAATAGAAGACTAAAGATGTTGAATGTGCTGTGTTTGAATGTCCTTAAATAGAGCTTGGTGGAGTTTTTAGAATAAAAAATAAAAAAACATAATGTAATAATTTTTTCCGTTTTTATGATATGTCAAATCAATATAATTATATCACAAACACTGCAAAAGCTTCATTAAACTTCAAAATGTGAAAAATATTCATCTTTGTAAAACGTAATTTTTTCTTCCACTTTATAAAGTGTAAGATTTTCTTCCACTTTATAAAGTGTAAGAAAAAGTCCACCTTACAAAGTGTAAGAAAAACTTACATTTTATAAAGTGTAAGAAATAGTTCCATTATTTATTAAAATATAAACGTTATGGGACTAACGGAAAATGTTTGGAATATTGAATGAAGTGGAATTTTTTCTTCCCCTAAGCCTATTTTAGTTACTTCCTAAAATAGTGGCTTATTTTGGTCACTTTTAAGTTTTTTTGGCTTATTTAGGTTCCGAACTCAAAAAAGGTCGTGACTCTGTCCAACCATAGAGCAAACGGCGAAGCGACAGTAAAAAACGGAGGTATGAGTACTTCTCCGTGTCTTCCTCCTCTTTTCTGCCTCGCTCAACTTTTCACCTGCACTGCCCATACTCATCTCGTTCCCTCCCCCCCTTTCGTGGAGTTTCAGAGCAAAGATACAACCTCCCATTCCTTTTTACTGTTGATCTCAAAAAGGAGCAAAGGAAAATTCAAACTCTTCTTTAAAAAGTCGTACGAATCTTGCCCCCTAACCACCCCAAATTTTCACTATAAATACCCCTTCACACTCAAGTGAACGGACACGTTTTGAGTTTGGTTCTGAGGCAATAGTCACTTCTATACTTAACAATTTTTATATCTAGTTTTTCGATTCTAAGTTCCGAGAAGATCGTTGCTCGGATTTTCTCAGCTTGTTGTTCATATTCAAAGTTCGTGGTGGAAGTTCTTCGTAGTTAAGCTCGTTGTCCTCAGCTCGCTTCCCCTCAAAAGGTAATATTCATCTCAATCCAGGTCTCTCTTATTTTTAGCGTGTCGATTATTTACTTTTGACTGTTTGTGGTGTTCAATTGTTGATATTTTCAGAATAATAAAACTTACTTTTGACTGCAAATCGGTAGTGTAACCTGCCAGTTACTCGAATGTTGTTGTTGGGTTGCTTGATGATTTTGTTTGGGTCTCGAATCGGTTTCTTCCCGTTGACGTTTCCTTATTTTTACTGTTAATCTCATAATGTTGCCTATGAGTATTGTTTAATTAGTTTTGAAGTTGTTAATATAGTTTGCTTGTTTTATCAATCTGATACGTGAGGGATCTTTGATTATTCAGTTAGCACAAATCGTGTCAGTAGATTAGTGTACTGCCTTTATCTCCCTGCTTATGGCGTCTGCACATTCCGCATTCAAAACTGAATATCTTAGTCCATTTGTTAATCGTTTGGATCTCTAAAATCTTGTTCATGATAATGTTAGTTTGTATATTCTTTGTTTTCCGTCATGCCGAGTTAGCTTGTGATGAGTTCGTCTAGTTAAAGTGAGTAAAAAATGATGTCGAATAAATGTTTAGTTCAAGCTACTGGAGTTTAATTTCATTTGTGTTGTTTGTTTCCTATTAACACTCCTTTTGTTTCCGATAAGGTTCTGTTTGTATATTTTAGCATCTTCACTCGTAAATCATAATAAAATTGAATCTTGTTATCTACCCTCAAGTTGAATTAGATTGTCCATTGCTATTGAGTCTTTGTTTCTTTTAAATATCTCTTACCTTTAAATGTTGGAATTCATTAAAAATATCTTCCAGTAACCCATTAATGCCTAAGAAAAGACCATGTAAGTTTACTGTAATGTAGTTGACCTTGTTGTATTGAAATCTTCTTAGTTATTGTTGATTTCATTTTATAATGTTTGGATTTATCTATAATTTCTTTCACATTTACAAATGGCTTCTCTCCAAAAAATATCAAATAAGCTATATGAATTGTCAGTTTGAATTCTATTATATCTCATTGCATTGCATTTCTATTGTAGATAAAAATTCTTACTTTATTTGATGCATATGATCCATATTTTAAACTTGCATATTATTTGATGAATTTGTATCTGCTCTTGTCTCTTCAAAATAATCTGTCATGATTAAATCATTTGATCATGTATTTGTTGAAAGTTTCATCTCTTTTCTAATTATTTTCTTTCTCTTTGTGTATATGTGAATCCCTTTCGAGTCCATGGTGGACTTACCTACCTTGCATTTCCAAGTTGAGCCACAAAGGTTCGATCTTTGCTTTTCCCATTTCTCGAGTTAGCCCCTTTATGTATTTGGAAGCCGTTACAGATCCCGGAGACCCAACAACTGCTGTAAATTAGTTCAAAAATGTTCAAAAGCTCAAGAAATGGGTTGTATACATGTTGCATACAACATTGATACACTGATATACAGGTCGAGGTGCTGAAATATAGATTAGACTACGGATATACAGGTCGAAGACAAGAAATACAAGTATCGGGAGTTAAAAGCGGAGTTATATACACTGATGTACGTACATTATACAGTTTGTATACAAAAATCAGAAATGGACCCAAAAGCCCCAAGAAAATTCAGGCAACTTTTTTGGAAGATAATTGGGCCAAAGCCCATTTGATTTTTGGGCAGCCTTTATAATAGTTTAGGACATGGAAATGGGGCCAAGGCCCAAATCAGTATTGCCCAAATCTTCCTCCATCACTCTCTCTATTTGAATTTATTAATTTGTCTTACTTTTACTTGCTTATTTACTAATTAATCTTACGGTTAGCTTAATTAAATTCCCCAAAAGTTGAACTTACTCTTTATGTTAGTATATTTCAATATAACTCATTTTAATCAACTCTTATACTTTTATTGAATATCTCTAGTCAAAACTTTTTATTTATTCTTCAACCATAATTTCCATGCTTTAATTGACCTAGTAAGTTCAAATTATTATTTTCTAAAATGATTCAAATAAATTCTAATTAATCTAGTTTGCTAAAATTATAATCACTTGTAATTAAATTTTAATATATTAATTAAGGTCTTCTTTTCTTAAAAAATTAAAATTGTTCTCTGTTTAATTATTTTTTCAAGTTAATATTGTAAATTATTTTTATAATCATTTTTCTAACGAAATAGTCAAAATATATATTAACCAAGTCATAGGATAACCGTGTGTCAGCGGGCGCTTCAAATGCCATAAAAAACTTCTTGTAGCGTAAATAAGAACTTCTTACCCATTTTTCTCTAAATTTATAAATATTTAATCTGTTAAAATCTTTTGAAATTAAGTTTTCTTAATTTCTTTAAAAAACTAAGTGGCAACTCTTTTCTAAAGTATTTTTCTCAAATTGTTTTATACTTGGACCATTTCAAAAAGTGATTTTCTAAAGATAGTAAAATTACGGCATAACACCTAGCCAACTTCGTCTCGAAAGTGGTCACATCAATGGTGGATGCAGGCCTCTCCAAAACTCTCAACTCAAATGCATCGGTCACTTGTGGACCGCCTGAATCTTCATGTCCATCATATGCTCCATACGAGCCTTAAACTCCTCAACAAAACGCTGCATCTAGGGCCTCATTTAGCCATCTAGGTGTCCAACTTCTGGACTCGGGCCAGAGGATCTAATGTGGACCCTGAAGGGAGAGTGGCTTGGGACAAACTCGCAGCCTGACTAATGGTGGTAGAAGGGGGAGCCTGTGCATCCGTAGTAGTGGGAGGTATGGAAGTGTCATCACCCTGTGCCACTGCAACCTACTCAACCTCTCAAACTAAGTCAAAACCCAGGGGAGGAACGAAACCTAGTGTACTCTGACGTGGGGCACCGGGGTTTGTGTCATCCTGGATGAGCCTAACATCCACAGTTTGGTCACCTCGACCAATCTATCACAATGCCATATCGGCGCAGTAGACTCTTTCACAACTGGAAAATCAAGCATGGGAAAGGTATAGTCGTAGTCCTCCAGAAAGCCCTCTCACGACTCTCAGTAAGAATGATCCTAATGAAATGAACGTCAAGTCTCAACAGTAATGCAAAAAACATCACCGCCCGATCCCAAGTAACAACATTTCCTGCTTGTGTGGTAGACAATCTGGTACAGACGATGGACCACCAAAATTTGGCCCCAAAACTCAGAGTCACCTTTTTTTATCAACAACTGCATATTCTGTACCCACTCGGTTCTCTTGTCATCCTCAACAATATGACGGGACATCTACAGAAGTAGTGACTCCCTCTGCTCAGAGTCTCGAAAAGCATCGCCCTGAACTATCCCTATCTGGTAGTCGTACTCCGCCATATTGATAGGAAGATTGTGTGTCAAGTCGTAACTAAAACGGCGGATGGTGGTCTCAAAGATGACAATCGGTAGGCCCCACACCATGGTGGTCAGGAGAGGTGGCTGAGCCAAAACCTTGGTGCGTGGTGGGAAGGCACTAGTGACAGTGACAACATATAAGACGTAGAACTCATGCACTATCTCCTCGCTATATCTCCTAGGACTCTCAGTCATCCAGTCGCACATGTGCTATTGAAATAAAGCTTGGATGGAAGGCATCATGTGGAGGCTCCCTATCAAAACCCGACACTTCTCAGTAATAAAGCGGGCTACCTTTCTGTGCTCATTCAGGGCCTTTATGTAAACATATATCTGGTACTGGCCCTCAACAAACCACTTATTCAGCTCGGTGTCACTGTGAACCGGCTCAACTCTCGTGTTGGGTGGGTCATGGGCATTCTCCTTGCTATCGACATCAGAAGAAAAAGCAAAAGTGCTACTGGAACCAGAGCTAGAATGCGACTCAGAGCCGGACTGCGACTCTCCTACAGGTGAAACCCCCTCCTAAGACTGGGGAGTGGTGACCTCGATCTCATCACTTGATAATATAACCTTTTAGGCTCTATTCCCCCTAGTACGAGGGCAGTGAGGGAGCCTCTAATGATAGTCGGGACATACTCCTTCCCAATTGATTCACCTAGCAAGCGTCGAAATGGGGCAATTGACTTGGACTTGCCCTTCCTGGAGTACACAAGGGCTGGTTTTGGTGCCATAGCACATGTGGAAGACTAGTTAGTAATTAACAAACACAAAAGACCCAAGAAATAATTTTAGACCATTTGGACTTAGACAAAAAATTGAAATATTTCTGGGCAGTAGTTGTTTTTGTGACCTACGGTGATTACCTATGGGACGTCAATCAAACGACAGACCTTGGGTCCCCTCCGTAGGTCAGGAAGTCACATTTATGAGTTCTTGACGAGGAACCACGAATGTGTAGAACGGTCTGTCATTAAATCGACGAACCGTAGTGCACATCATGTTTCCTTACTTGGACAATTTTTGTGTGCCTTGGTTTATGGACCACGACCTATGGTCCGTGGGTTGAGTCCATCGACCAGAGTTGTGCCAAGCAGTGTGATCCCAATATTTCAAGCAACACATTAACTTCAACAATCAATCAATTATTCTAAGTCTAAACATGTATTTCAATATATTATGTGGTAGTTTATCATCCTTAGGGTTTCGATTCTATAAAAAATTGACTTACAGACAGATACTACGAAACTCTAAGTCAAAACTTCCAACTAGACCTATAAAACCCACTTGTCGATTGAAATTAACTACACACTCACACACCATCATTCCAAGGGTAGTATCTAATTAGATTCAAACAATTATGCAAGTAGTTTAATTACCCAAGGTCAAGTTCAATGTTGTGACTTCAAGTTTAAACAGTGAAAAATTCAAAGTTTGGGTGAAATCAATTACCTTACAAGTAAACAATGTTGGTGAGTGCGTAAGGAAATGATTCCTTTGATTCTTACTCAGCCTATGACACCAAACCCAGACTAGAATGATATTTTTGGTTTCTTTGGAAAAAAAGAAAGAATGAAAAATGGAGGAAAAAATAAGATTTAGGGAGTGATTTTGGGAAAATGGAAAAAATAAAATGGAAGGGGAGGATTTTATGGATGTAATGGGGGAGTTAAAGGGGTGTTTTTAGGGTGATTGAATGGTTTGAAACAGCTAGCGAAAGGAGGGAAATGGGGATGTTTTAAAAATGAAATGGTTTTTATTTAATGGGGGCCCGGGTCGGGTCGACCAAAACCCTAACTTGGACCCATGAAACCCTGTCGACGGTCTATGGGATGGCTTCGTGGTACACTCTAACACTTAGTAAAATTTAGAAGACATACTTGGGATCTATGGATGCCATCCACGGTCCGTGGTTTGACCGACGGATAGTCGATGGGACCCGTAGATCACTGCATCAACTTAATTTCTGGAGATTTCTCTTTTCTTCCCTACACACGTAGCAAATATTATGACTTCTTTTTTACATTTTCTAGACACTTTTAAGACACGGACCCTATTCTATCATTGTCTAACCAACACTAAAATACAAAATTAATAAACATCTATCTAGAAATCTAAAAATACAAGAAAAACTCCCTATATCGAAAAGAAAACTCTTATAATTGGTGAGATTATACATCTTGGGTTTCCTCCCAAGAAGTGCTTGATTTAACGTCGCGGCATGATGCGAACACTTTGATTACTCAGACTTCATCAATACTTCACTCCTCTATCACCTCATTTACACTCTTAGATGCCCCAAATAGATCTTTATCCTTTGACTGTTCACTTTGAACTTTGTTCCTTCCTTGTTCGCAAGTTCAACCGCTCCATGTGGAAATACTTAGGTTATTGTGAATGGTCCAGTCCACTTCAATTTGAGTTTGTCAAGAAATAAGCACAACCTCGAGTTAACTAATAGCACCTGATCACCAGAAGAAAATTCACGCTTTTCAATCTTCTAATCATGGTACTTCTTAATTTTATCGTTGTACAAGGTTGAACTTTCATATGCTTTTAGGCGAAACTCATCAAGCTCATTCATCTCATTCATTCTTTGACTCGATGCAGCGCCCCAATCGCAATTTAACTTCTTGAGTGCCCACATTGCTTTCTGCTCTAGCTGTACAGACAAATGACAAGACTTCCCATATACAAGTTGGTAGGGAGAAATACCTATAGGAGTTTTCAATGCAGTGCGATAAGCCCATATAGCATCATCAAGCCTTCTTGACCAATCAGTTCTGTTGGCATTTACGCTCTTTGCAAGGACTTTCTTTAGCTCACAATTTAATACTTCAACTTGCCCACTCGACTCCGGATGATAATGGGTTTCTACGTTATGGCAAACACCATATTTCTCTAGCAATACCTTGAATGACTTATTAAAAAAGTGGGAACCTCCATCGCTTATGATTGCCCTTGGTGTACCAAATCTGGAGAATATAATCTTTTTCAAAAACGCGGCGACACTCTTTCCCTCATTGTTTGAAAGTGTGACTGCTTCCACCCATTTTGATACATAGTCAACCGCCAGAACAACGTACTTCATCCCATTTAAACTCACAAATGGACCTATGAAGTCAAGACCCCAACATCAAAAATCTCAATCACCAGTATCGAGTTCATTGGTAGTTCTTTCTACTTCGAAATCCCTCCTTCACGTTGGCATCGATCACATGACTTAGCAAAATCATGAGCATATTGGTGGATGGTAGGCCATTAATACCCACAATGCAAAAATTTATGGGCAGTTCGGATACCACTATGGCGCCCACCAACAGGAGATGAATGACACGTCTCTAGTATACTCATCATCTCAACCTCGGGCAGACAGTGACAAATAATTCCATCAGCACAAACACAAAACAAGTAAGACTTATCCCAAAAGAATTTCTTAACATCAGACATGATCTTTTTCCTTTGGTGAAATGATAAATCCGATGGAACAAAATCACTTGCGAAGTAGTTAGCAAAGTCTGCGAACCAGGGGATAAGATCATAAGAAGGAGCCAATACCTGCTCATCAAGGAACACATCATGTATCTCAATTCTATCTCCTAGATTGATCATAGCTTCCTCTTCAAGTCTTTAGAAGTGATCAACAACTTGATTTTTTGCTTTGTTTCTATCCCTTACCTCAAGATCAAACTCTTACAGTAGGAGCACCCATCTAATCAATCTTGGTTTTACATCCTTTTTAGCCATCAGATACCTCAATGCAGAATGGTCATGCACTATTGCCTTAGTACCAAGCAAGTAGGATCTAAATTTCTCGAATGCGAAAACCACAACAATGAGTTCCTGTTTAGTCACATTATAGTTCTTTTGATCCATATTTAGAGCTTTTCTAGCATAGTAAATTGGATGAAGAATCTTCTCTCGCCTCTGTCCTAACACTACACCAAGCGCTACCCCACTTGCATCACACATCATTTCAAACGGTTGCTCCCAATCCGGTAAAAAATGATAGATGTTGACATTAGTTTCTTTTTCAACTCCTCAAATGCTCTCAGACAAGCATCATCAAACTCAAACTTAGACTCTTTTTCAAGTAGCTTGCACAATGGGTGTGCAATTTTCAAGAAATTTTTTATGAACCTCCGATAGAAATCGGCATGCCCAAGAAAACTTTGAACATCTTTTATATAGATGAGTGGTGAAAGCTTTTCTATAACTAAACTTTAGCTCTATCAACCTCAATACCTTTTTTTGAAATCCAATGATCCAGAACTATACCCTCTTTCACCATGAAGTGTCACTTTTCCCAGTTGAGCACCAGATTACACTCTTCACACCATTTTAGTACCTCAGCCAAATGTGTCAAACAGTCATCAAACAAGTCACCTACTATAGTGAAATCATCCATAAATACCTCTATCGTGTCTTCTACCATATTTGAAAATATTGACATCATACAACGCTAGAAGATCGCTGGAGCATTACATAACCCAAATAACATCCTTTTGAAGGTGACAGTCCCATAAGGACAAGTGAATGTTGTTTACTCTTGGTCTTCCGGAGTTATTGAGGTTTGATTGTAGACCGAATACCCATCTAAAAAACAATACCAACTCTTACCAGCGAGACGATCTAGCATCTGATCCATGAACGACATTGGGAAATGTTTTTGTTGGGGTTTAAAGGTGTGAACAAAAAATGAAGGGCTGTGACTCTCCTGAAGGGTTGTGACTTTGCCGAAGGGATGTAATCTTTATGAAAGGTTGTGTCTTTTCTAAAGTGTTGTGACTGTTTGAAAGGTTGTGCCTTTTCCAAGTTGTCTTTTTTCCAAGGAGTTGTGACCTTTACCCTTAGTTGGCTATAAATAGAGAGGCTTTCTCTTATTTTTCTGCAATTGATTTCTTCCCTTCTCTTGCATACATTTCTTACAAAACAAAATCGATTGATCGTGTCTGTATGTGTGATTCGTTGCTATCTTTTTGAGTTCGTTGAAATTATTAAAGGTTGAGGTACCACTATTTCTTTAATGGTTAATCCATTTTATCTTGGGAGAAATTAATCTACAACCTCAGGTACTTTAGGGGATTAAATTTCTTAAGGACACATAGAGGGATGTTGTGGACTCGGATAGTTCTTTTCTTTTTCTTTTCATCTTAATTGTTTCTGGTTTGCTAATCTGAATACAAGAGATAACAAGCTTAAGAAATTTAATAGTGATGGTATTTTATGTGGTAAGGAAATTGCCTTTACTTTATGTGATCTTTTTGTGGAAAAAAAAGAAAGAAGAAAAAAAGAATTATTTTATCATATAATAAAAGAGATTTGGGATGAATTAATAGTACTTTAATATATTCGATCATATTTTCTATAGTAAGTTTTCCTTGGATGGATAAGATTATTTTTACTTTCTTCCCAAGTGCATTCAAGCATTGCACCTCTTCTGTTTTCTTTTCAATGAGAAGAGTTATTTTGTCCGTAAAGGCTAATAATATGCACTTTAATTTTTTTTCTCATAGTCTTGGTTTTATGTAACTATTAGAAGAAGTAAACGTAGAAATATTGTCCTCTAACAATATTTGAACATGAGTTTAGTTTCTCGTTGAAATTCAATATTTTCTTGAGGAATATTTAAATATGATGGAAATTGGGAAAGAAACAAAAAGAATAGCAAGAAAAGTGACTTGCATGGAATCATTGCTGACAAATAGAATTGATTCAATGGAGGTAAAAATCTTTATTCCGCTTGATTTTTTCTATCCTTTATAAGTCAAAGAGATTTATTTGATAAATTCTAGGATAGACGGTCATTTTGTGAAGATCCCAGAATATATCTTTATTACTATGTATTCTGTTTAGAGGAGAAAAAATAACTTTTGTAGTTTTCTACTTCATGTGAAATTTGATTGTGTCTGACTTTTGGAGACTAAAATCTTCTGATTTTTTACTCCTTTGGTTTGAAGAATATAAGAACTTCATGAACAAATTAGATTGTGCATTGATTTGAAGAATATAGAAACTTCATCAATTTGTTGAATACTCTGTTTGAATGAATATTCTGACTTGAAGAGTACAACATCTTCGTCAGGAACATTAAAGCTAAATGATTTGAAAAAGATAAAGTCTTCATTGTTAGCTAGAAACAATGTTGTATTAGTGGTTTCTGGAGATTAAAACCCTTTTTGGGTTACTACTCTGTCTGAATGTGAAATTGATTCAAAGAATATAAAAACTTCATCAAAATTCAAAGTTCATTCAGTTAACGATTCGAAGAATATAAAAACTTATTCGTTAAACTAGAAACAAGTTGTATAAAGATTGAATCTTTATTGCTAGTATTTAAAATATTATGTGGTCTGTCTAATTGTGACAGAAAGGGAAAAACACTAGTGACATAAATTTGTGATTTTTGTGCCTGCAATGAGTGTTTCTATGGGTTAAATCTCCAAAAGAAGGCTTCGTGTTGCCAATGTGTATTTTGATGGTATACAATTTGAAAGCATGAGAAAAAATATGTGGAAAATAATTTCAAATACTTAAAAAATATTTTTGAGAACATATTTAAAATTTGGATTGGGCGGGGGGGGGGGGGGGTGGT
>JAJOOR010023663.1:0-27425 GCA_036250505.1 Solanum acaule
CCCCTTGATTATGCTTATCGCTTATGGTCATTTTAATTGCTTCCGCGACCAAGGATGTGTAATGATATGCTATGAGGCTTGTTTGGGGTTCCTTCGGGTTCCCCATTCGCCGGTCACGTCTAGGCCCTAGGCTTGGGTCGTGACACATGTTCAGAACCCTTGGAGCTATAGTCAAAAGAGCCCTGGTAGTCACATTGGCACTTGGATCTTGAATTTTCTTGGAGCGGATTGTGATCCTCTTTTTTGGTACAACCTTTTTAGCCACCCTAGGTGCTTGTGTACTCTCCACTGCATTGTCACCCTAATCGTCAATCCAAGTAAAATTTAGTGTGAGATCATCAGCGTTAGAAGATGGAGAGGTGCTCTCATCGACTAAGGCCCTATTCCCTCTAATATCATCCTCAACAATTTTCTTATTTTGCTTTTCACTCACACACTTAGAAGTGCGCGGAGTGACTTGTTGTTGGCCTGAGGGCTCATTGATCACCACCCCCTTTTGGTTTTTGTTTGGGGACTAAGGAGGAGAGTCATATTCTGATGGAGATTCCCTTCTAGTGACTTGGCCTTTGGTTTTAGCCATTTTCATGAAAATAACAACATTTCAAAGCAAACATCGAGTGAAGGTTAGTTGAAAACACTTTCAAGAAGATCACAATTGAAACAGGTTTCATGAGGCTCGTCGAATGGGTAGGCGATTCACCTAACAGATTAGGTGAGCTTAGACGATCCCACTGAAGATGACAGTAGGAAAACTATTTTAATTCAAGCACAATAGGAAATGTCATCTCCAACTCATAGATTCGACAATCTAGTTCAGTGAGCTAACACAAGCTCGTCGAAAGTGAGTGTCAAACAATTTAGACTTACGCATGAAAGGTGATGTCAGCTCTTAATAGGAGATTCACCAAGATGGTTGGTGAACTAATACAATCTCACCAAAAGTGATCGTACCCAGGTCAAAAATTCAACACCAAAAGGTGATTTGATACTTATTCAGCGATTTTCCTAATAACCTTGGCGAACAAAGACAAGATCACCGAACAAGTGGTTTCAGCCCAACACCTAATTTTCCAAATTTAAGCACAAAAATGCAACAATACCCAACACCCAAATATATTAACATGCTACTCATAGACCAATTTTACCCCCAGGTACTCAGACTTCCCCCAAAATTAAAAAATAATTGTCAAATCGATGATTTGCCCTTAAGAAAGATGTCACCCTATCTATCATCCAGAAAATTCAAGTCTATTGGACAACATTGGCTAATCAAACTTCACCCAAGTAAAATTCATGCAAGACCCACAATATTCATCAATCAATTTTCAATGAACCCATACAATCAATTTTTAGCAATTTGAGCACAAAATCAACAATTTTAACTCAAAGGCAATATTCAAACGACAATTTTAATGCATACCCACATGATTTACACATCAAAATACCAAAGTCAATAGGTAACACAACAATAGGAACATTTTTCAAGTAAAAACAAGAGTTTTAAACTCAAAAACCAACCTCAAAAGAAAAGATTTCTTTGATCAAAAAGGAAGGAAGGGTTGGACCGAGAATCAAATGCAAGCATGTACTCCGTGAAAGCAAATCGAACAAAGAAGGACACAAAATATTATTTTGACTAAATGTATAGGGAGTAGTAAGTGAAAAAGTTCAAAAGTATCAAAGGATGAATATTATAAAGAGAAAAGACCATTCACCTTTCACTATCAGACGTACTCGGTGGACTACGACTAACGTCGCCGAAGGTGCTTAAGCTTGTTGATGATACATGTACAAATACCCAACCTTGAAGTTCAACTTGGTGGACCCGATGATGTTTGCCAAATATCATTCGGTGGATCACCAACAAGGTACCTGCACGCCGAAGTTGACATTACCATTTTTCTAAAATTTTGGCCCAGAAGATGAGCATAGTGAAGCCTGTCAAACCAACTCAGAGAGTCGCTGAATGGATGTATTCATCACCGACTTCATCATTTTAGATTTTTGACTTCATTCCAAACTTCACTCACAACACACGTTATTGAAAACAATAACGAAAACTTGGGTTGCCTCCCAAGAAGCGCCTTATTTAATGTCGTGGTACGACGTAATTCTCACTCATCAAACATTATTTTTGGGATTGGGGATGGTATCACTAGCAAAAGTTCCCTTTTGTCTTGGATTTAAATGAGCGGAGATTTGAAAAATCTGAGTTTCCAGCTGCTTTATTGACACGGAGTGGGAAGTAACCATTTGAGTCAAAGTGGAGAAATAATTTTTCAAATCTTTCAATACTTTGTCGAAACTTTGAACCTTGTTAAAGATCCTAGTCAACATATCATCAATTTGATTTCCTTCTTGTCCAGCTTGCTCTTTGGGTTTGAGTCGATCATGAGGTGGTATGTACCTATCTTTGTCAACTTCACAATCTCTGAAATTTCCTCCTATATCTCACCAATCTGTCCAGCCATTATCATTTTCCTTAGTCTAACCTTGGTTTTCACCCAGTCTAGGATAGTTCGGATGAGAACCCCTCATTTGGTTCCCCATGTATTGCACTTCTTCATTGTACAATACCTCAAAATATGTATCATCCGAGCACTGCCCACTGCTCATACCAGCTGCATTCATTTATTTGAATCTACTCCCTATGACATGTTTAGATAACAAGTCAAGTTAAATCATCATCTTGGCCATGTCCTCATCACACTCTTGGTTTTTTCCAATCTATTCCTTGGTCAGACCCAAATGTAGAGAAGACATTTGATCCTTCCTCGTATGCCATACTCGATTTGTCTTTGTCATATCATCAAGCAACATTATTTCCACATCAAATGGTTGTCACATCAGCCTTCTTGAAATATTTGGTTAGCCAACCCTTTGTTCGTTGTATCAAGGCTACGATAAAAATATTGTAGCAACAACTTGTCTGGAACACCATGTGTCGGACATTGAAACACTAAATTTTGAAATCGTAACAAAGTTTCATGGAGAGGGACACCATCAACTCTCTTAAAATATTAGATGTTATCTCTAAGTTTCATCATCTTCAAAGGAGGGAAAAATATTTCAAGGAACGCCTCTATTAATTCCTCCCACGAAGTTATGAAATCTTGTGGTAGTTTGGTCAGGCACTTGGTTGCTTCTCCCATTAGGAAAAAGGAAACAACCTCAACCGAATGGACTCTTGTGAAATGTTCTTGATATTGAAAGGTCAGAAAATGTCCACAATGTTTCGGAGACGCTCATAGGGTTCTTCATAAGCAAGACCTCCATATATCCCTCTCATCTGAAGCAATTGTAACATTATTTCGATTACATGAAACATGTTTTCCAAGCAGTAGGAGGCAACCAAATTGCTCTTGTATGCTCAACAACGTTAACATGCATGTAATTCATATCGCCAATGTTATCATTTGGTCCATAGTGACTAGCATCGCCACTTCCATCCACACTCATATTTCCACCTATAAAAGGGGTACAACAACAACACCAAACGAAAATGTACTCTACTACAAACAAACAAGTCCACAATTTAACTTTAAAAAACTAAATTTTTAGCCATCACTCCCCGGCAACGACGCTAATTTTTATAATGCTCAATAATTAAATGAGTAAGCGACCGCTAGCAATATAAATACTCAATAAAAGAGTCAGGGTCAAATTCCACAAGGAGAGATATAAATCGAACAATTCAATTATGAAATTAAGATGTAAACTAATTCATTGCAGCAATTAGGACAACTAGATGGATGATTCTACCAAATTTCATACAAGGGTTTTGGAATGAATTATCACAATTCAACTAAAAACAAAGATTTATACAGGTAAAATATGATCTAGGGGTATGGGAGTTGGTCTCAACAACAAAGAGGGGTACAAATGCTTGCTCAATAATGTTATATAACCATGGATAGCATGGGTAATCATCAACGACACAAATCTTCTTTCGATCTCAATGCATAATAACATGGGATCTCCTTTCAGTCTCATCCATGTGAAAATAAAAATCAACCACATACCTTACTAAAGTCTCTCTTTCAAATAGATTTGACAATTAGAAATGGAACTACAATTTCTCTTTCGAGTAAACTACATCAATCAAATCTAATTTGCAAGTATTAAGCTATTTACCCACTTCAATTATTTTCTTTCAAGCATCAACCAAAGATCTAAGCTAGGAATAAGTTTGCAACCTTAGCCTATAAATTGAACCCATGCTAAATAGCTCAAATCCATGAATAAACAGCAGAAAAACTGAGCAAGCCCACTAAATTAGTTAACACCCAACTCCATAATCGCACCCTTAAAATTGGGGTTTTAGCCAAGCATCATAAAAGGGAAAGAAATTATACCAATTATATTTTCATCCATTAAAGTCTTAATAATCAACAATAATTTTTAACACCCACTTTGAATTGAACCCTCAGTTGTTAATTACAAGATTGTTCAAAACCCCAAACTAAGAGAAAAGTAAAGTTTTAATGCTAATATTCAAAAGTTTGTTTTCTCAACCTTAGAAAGCTAAATTTTCTCTCTCCTTTGGTATATTTATAATTTCTCCAAAAATTAGTCCAAAATTCCATGTGTAACCCTATCCGTAACATTAGTTGGGATCGCCTACTTGATCGGTGGATCATCGTTGTATTCTTTAGCTCACCCTTTCTTGGCTTCAGGTATTTGAACCTCAGGTTGTGAACTCAATTGAGTCAATCTTACACATTCAGGAAATCACTGATCACCACCTGTCTTCACCCATTCAGCCTTTATTTTAACTTAGAAGTTTGTCACTTTAGGTAATGGAACTTTTACATCGCCCAACTGCTTCGGCGAATCGCCGTTTACATTTCTTTGCCGACCTGACTTGAATATTTTCAAAAATGAACATTGTAACTTTAGGCGAGGTCCAAACCTGTTGATCAATCCCAATCCACCCATTGTACTAGGTGATCCTCAACTGGGAGTTTATACTATTTTCAATGTTTTGGCCTCTTTTTTGTAGATTCATCCTTGCCTTGTATTTTAACCTTCATAGCTGATAAGGGCATAAATAGGCATTGAGGATACTATTGTTGAACTAAAAAGACCTCAAATGAGTCAAAATTTCAGACTCATCAATTTCACATATGAGTTCCAACATCTTTGGGTATTTTTATTTTATATAAAAATTCAAAAATTACCTCCAGCCCTTGGGTTTGACTTTTTGGGTTGGTTCAGACCCAGTTTTAAAAATCAACATTATGGATGTTTCTATTCATGAATTCTTATGGGGATTCTATATATGATTAGATATTGTGGATTTAGAGGCTCAATGTAAAGGGAAGGCTTAAGTAATGAGTTTATTTATCTAACTTTTAAGGCAAGTGGACCTCTTTGACCTTTTGTAAAGTATGTTGAACCTTGTATGTGTTGTTTGTGTGTTCGAGAGTACCGAGGAATGGTGAAGGTCAATGATTGTCATACTTGTATCAAATGATGTCAGATGCTAATAATGATTATCAGGGGTAAAATGTATTCATTGAAATATTAATGTGTGATGTGCCTTGAGTAATTTTTGGATGACCTATTATGGTTTTCCCTATTGGTGTTATGCCGTTTAGTGGTTCAATTGATTCTTTGAGTTGAAATTGTCATCTTCGTGTTGTGTATTTGATCTTGCATACTTGTTTTGTGGTTGAAACACTACTATGAGATTTATATCTTTGATATGCCGATAGGAAATGGTTCCAACAAATGATGTTATGATGATGGGAAATGGTTCACTTGGACCTTGTGAGTCCCCATGGGTACTATGATTCTTGTGCACCGGGTGTGTATCGATAGAACAAACATGCATTATCTTACTTGATATTTGCATTGTAAAGGCATTGCAAATATCTTTTTGATTGATTCTATGAGTGATTTGTTGTCAATGTGGAATATTGAATTGGAATGTGGAGTTGATCTATTTGAAAGTCTAATGGTGTTACCTTTTAGTTGAAATGCTTCTATTGTGTTATGTCCTAGGTATGATTGTATTTCTAGAATAGGCTAGATTCTTATTTCTGTGCAAATTGTAGTATGTGGAGGTTTGGATTGTGTGTCAGGTATGTAGTGTTTGGTATTACTTTATTTAGGGTCAGCTATAGACATTTTGTGAGTACCGTTGGTGTTTGGTACTCACTCCCTTGCTTTCTATATTTTTATAGGTTGCGAGCCCAGACCTTTTGATTATTCTCCTGCATCATTATTCGAGGCTTGCTTTTGGAGTTCGTGAGGTAGAGGATAGTCATCTCGGTAGACATCACTTATTCTCTTATTATGTCATTAATATGTTCTAGATCTGGAGACATTCAGACAAGTATTTTCTTTGAATCAATTGACTTTATGTAGGAGCCGTTTGGTAGGAGGTATTAATTAAAATAATCCTTGGATTAAAATTTAGTCCACCCAACAGTGTTTGGTTGCACAATTCAATTCAAACACATCTAATACATGGATAACTTAATAAATAATATATGGTATTATCTAATACCAAGAATATATCGGGATTACTTATCAAAGGTTTACTAATACTTGGATAAGGAAACAAAATATATGAATTGCCCTTCAATTTCTTTATACATCCTTTAGAATTGGCAAAGCTATCCACACTATTCTGCTCTTTGGAATCGTTTATCATGTTTTCATCAAAGTGATACACTTTTGTTCTTATCCAAGTTTTAACTGAAAAGGAATTTTCTCTCCAAAACTTTTGCTAATGTTGTCATAGAAATAGTTGCAGCTGGAGTTATTGGCCTTCCTTACAGTTTCAAGAAAACAGGATGGCTCATGGGTTCTCTCATGCTTTTATCAGTAGCCTTCCTTACTATTGTATGATGCTTCTGATCTATTCTAGACGTAAGCTTGAATCCCATTACAAAGTTGTCAAGATTTCATCTTTATGGTTCCATGGGTAGACGTGTTGTTGATGTTATGATTGTTATTTCCCAAACTTGTTTTTGCATCAGTTACTTAAAATAACTTCTTCTTGTTTATGACATGAGACTTCCTCAAGTGAATTAAATTTGTTAAGAACTTTGCATTCATGTTTTAAACCATAATAAATATGGTAATTACATGAAATATATAACATAATAATTCAAGGATAAAATTGGAAAAAAGTTTTTTTTGTAGATTTCTAAACCAAACACAAGAATAGGTGAGAAGCAATGAATCAATCACTTGATAAAAAAATAATCTTTGTATTACTAATCCATGCATTGCTAATCCCTGCATTACTAATCTCTGTGTTACTAATCCCTACATTACTATTTTTGGTACCAAACGACCCCTTAGTGTCTTGTACACGTGACACCAGGTTTTGTTATGTTATGGTTTGCGCAATTCTTATGTTATGCTTAGCCCTTATTTCCTGTCTTACTTCCACGTTAACCATTCTTAAATGTTGTTTAGGCTGACATGTCTTGCTGGGATGAGGCGGGTGCCATTACAATCGGTTTTTGGGTCATGACAGACTGTATAAAAGTCAGTTCATAAGCCTCGCGTGTGTACAAGCCAAGTCAAGTAGAGTTTCGAGGATTGGCGCGAAGACGTTCATTGCTTATCTTCGAGAGGTTATCAAGACTGTTAGGAAACTAATGGTGGATTAATTTACTAGAATTATTAGCAAATCCTAACCCTAGAAAAATTATGATCATCTTCCCCAACTTAGGGCTCTTTTACACCATGAAATCATGCCAACACCTTCCCCTAATAGAAATAGCCTAGATTCTAAGGCTTAAGAGTCAATGTATAAGTTCAGGTAATTGAATTCTTACCTTTACCGACAATTTCATGGAAAACAGGTGCAAACTACCCAAAATCGCCCCTCCCAAGTTCTAGAACACAATTTAAAAAATAGGAATATTAGGGCTATTTCTGCACTGAAACACAATTCATCCCGCTAAGCCTCCTACTATAGCGGGATCGCGACATTTGAGACTCAACATCCAAATTAAGGCCCCTTTTACAACACAACTTCTTCCCTTGATATCTCAACACATACCTTTCACGCCAATCTCAATTTCAAGAGTTATACTTACCCAAATTCAATTATGAAAGGCCTTATGGACTCCTTAATGTGTTGGCTACAAGAATATATCAACCAAATCCCAAAAACAGACCCCACCCATTCCCGGATATCCCTAGACCTCACCTAACCCAGATCCCTTCTGAGGCAGGCCTAGCCAAAAAAAATTAAGTCACTATTCGAAAAGTTTCCTGGGGCAAATTCTTTCTCTATTGGCCTACCCATAACGACCGAGTCAGTTCGTTACACTCTTGAATCTTGATTGGTTATGGGAGAAGGTGCCGAAAAGAACTCATCAAAAATATAATGATTCTATATTTCTTTTTTCCATATATATTATTATGATTAAAATCTTAAGAAGGATGTGTATGTTGTATTTTTTCTTCTCTATTTATTTTTTGTGTTTTCTCTCTATTATATTTCTTGAATTTAATTTCTTTGAATTTCTAATTGTAATAAGCCAATAGTTTTACTTGATTGCTTAAATTTAGTCAATTGTGACTTTATTGTAAGTTTGCTAGTTACTAACCAAAGTTCAAAATTTATAGTTGGTTGCTTAAATTTGGTCAGTTGTCAAACTTTTAAAGATCAGTTTGTAATTGTTGCATTTTATTATTCATTACATGTATATTTTCATAGAGCTCTAACGAATCTATAAAAAGACATACATATGACATACGTACAACGCACATGTCCAGAAACTAGTCTTACTAAGTGTACTTGCATATTATTAGTTAGTCTTTATTATTTCAAAATATTCATTATCTTTATTTATTGAGAAAAGAGCTTAATATACCCCCTCAACTTTTTGATTTAGAGATGATATACCCCTTGTTACAAAAGTGGATCACATATACTTTACCATTACAAAAGGGACTCACATATACCCCTACTATTACAAAAGTGACTCACATATATCTTTTTTCGTCTCACGAAAGTGAAAAAGATAATTTCAAAATTAAATTTTAGAGTTTTGATTTAAATGAATTCATGTAGGGGTAATGATCCTTCTGATAAAGTTCAAAGTATATTTGATTGTTTTTACACATGGTTTTTAAAAAAAAAAAATGATTCAGCGGTTAATTTGAGTTTTAATTTAATATCTCCCTGGTAGATCTATTTGCTTATCATATTTTAGTTTCTTATTCTTATTACATTCTTTAGTGTAAAAATATGAGAAATAAAAAGAAAGAAGCGTGAATGGAATAAAGTAAAAAAATATTTTAAAACTATTTTTTTTGTGGCTATATTGTAGTTTATGTTTTGTATATGTAAAAATAATTTGGGGCATCAGGATAAATTTTACAAGAAAATAAGTAAAAAAAAAAAAATTGACCACCAAAATAATAAACTAAAAATAGCAGCTGAATAAAAAAAACTCAACAAGAATTCACGTGTGAGAATGATCTAACATTACATGAATATTTTTTAAAAATAAATATTCAAAACAATAAATATAAAATTAAATTTTCACTTCCGCTTTGACGAAAAGAGTATATCAGGGTCATTTGTATAACATTACGAGCATATATTAGGCCACTTTTTTAATGAGGAGTGTATCAATTCTAAATTACAATGTTAAGGGGTATATCGTGCCGTTTTCTCTTATTTATTTGCAACGACAATTATCCAACCAAAAGGATGTTATGGAAGTATACTATATTTATAATTTAATTTATGCATTACATGGTTAGTTGAATGATACACTCACTATTATAAAAAAAAAATCGTGACGGATAAAATTTTGTAGCTAAACAACAAAATTTCTAGGATAATCTAATTTAGCTATGTGTTAATTATGGATTATAAGAAAATTCAATTAGCTATGGATTAATGATAGATTATAAGAAACATCAAATAGTTATGAGCTTTTTTGTGATTGATTAAATGAGAATTACCGATAAATTTTGTATAATCTCATTTAGCTATGTGTTAACTATGGATTATAAGAAAATTCAATTAGCTATGGATAAATGATAGAATATAAGAAAACTCAATTAGTTAGGAGCTTTTTAGTGATTGATTAAATGAGAATTACCGATAAATTTTGTAGCTAATTCCATGTTTTCTTATTGTGACTATATATATATATATGCAGACTTAAATGTCAACTATTAATATTTATAACTATTTACAATGAAATGGTATACCATTCAATTTTTCAAAAAAGGTTATCGAGGTACGGATATTAACAAATTTTGTAACTACTTTCATGTTTTTCCTATATTGAGTATATTTTTTTTTAACAAAAGTTGGCCTTTCATTGATGAGATAAGGATATATACTTTGAAGTTTTACATACCAAACTTGATTCATCGGTGCATAAGAAGCACTTAGCAAAAGGTAAGCCTATAGACAGGCTAGTGAAAGTTACTGGCTACGAATCTAAGGAGGTTCAAAAATAAGATTGACATTCTTTATTGTTTTTTATCTAATGGTGGACAAATCCATTCTATCCAAATATACAAGGCCCTTAACGAGTCTAGAAAGTTTAGTAAAGAAGTTGAAGATATGGTTAACATCATTTAAGAGGATAATCGAAGCAAGTTTGTCTACAAGTTGATTTGCCTCCCTGAGGCAGTGTTTGATGGTGAAATCATGTTCTTCAACTAATTTCTGAATCTTCTTAACTGGGATATACATTTTTCAGATGATACTCCAATTTTCAGTGATGGCTTTACCAAGTGTGATGGAGTCAGTTTCTCGAGAAGATTTGGTATTGTAGCCACCTTTATAATTTAATTTACTCTATACCCAATTAATTTATTTTTTCTTTATTTTATAGGGTTGGGATTTTTAAAAAGGAAAAAGTGTGGGGTCATGGGTCTTTTTGGCCTTTTTAAAACTCGGGGTATATTTGTGAATGTTGGGTCATGGGCTTGTTTATTATTTTCAAAACTTGGGGAAAAGATATAACTTTACAAAAATATATTATAATCCCAATACATTTTAAAAAATATTATTTTTTGATAAAATATTATTTATTAATGAAAATCGAGTCACCTTTTCTGAATATTTGTTCCGACGTTTCTTCTTCTCCAAGTGCAAGGGCTTTTCATCTTCCAAGAACTTCTTCTATTATTGAAAGATGAAACTAGTGTAATCATACGCTACTCTTCCCCATACACTTCTCTTCCATTAACTTATTCAACACTTTCATCATCCTAAACCCCTCTCAAATCTTCATCTGTTTTATTCAATCTTCTTCCCCAAGTTCAAAGCTTTCATCTTTGGTAAGTTGAATCTTCTGTAATGGTATTTTTCTGTAATTTTTAGCCGTATTTGGTTGTTTATTTTAATATAGTAGTGTAATGATTTAATGGCCCCTTTTTCTTGATTGTTTTTGTTCATGTTCTTGTTTGGGATGAAATATTTTTGCCGTATTCAATGAATATTTGTGGTCTCTAATGACATTTTTGTTTGGATATAAATATTTGACCCTATTTGGTTGCTTATTTTTTGAAATTTTTTTATGTTTATTGATGAGTCCGAAATTTGGACTCATTTAGGGCTTTATCTATATAGATTTAGTGTCCTCAAATGCTTATTTTGTGCCAATAACTGATGTAAATCCCTTGATTTCTAGGTATATGGATTGAGGAACAAAGCAAGGACACTAATTTGCAAAAAGGAACGAAGCGAGCTGAAAGAATGACGAAAAGCAAGCCTGGTGTAGTCAAGTCCACTTGGCGAGTCGCCAAATGACTACTTGACTGCCTAAAGTTCCAGTGTGTCAAGCCCTGAAGGAAAGAACCAAGTTGGCAAGAGGAAGGAGCAGTCGGTGGATCGCTGAGTGGTTCCGCGATGCAGTGTTGGATCGGCCAAAATTACAGACCTTGAGGATGTAGAAGGCCAAGGCAGAAGGGCGATGGAAATGACCAAAGGCCGGATCGCAGAGTGGTTCGGCGAGTCCAACTTACTTCGCCTAGTGACTCTTCGCACCACATTTTTGGCGACTATAAATACATTTTTGAACATTTAGTTTAGAATCTTTGAATCATCTATCAGTTACCTAATTTTCATTATATCAATTATTCTGAGGATAGAGACAAGTTTTTCTCTAGTTTTTCCCAAGCTTTGGAGAATTGAAGTTTTTCACTTTTGAGAAATTGGAAGTGGGTCTTTGAGATTCTTCGAATTGGGCCATTTTAAAGAGAAATCAATCTTACCCAGTGATTGAAACTCAATTTGGTAATGATTTTTATCTTTTTATAATGTCTAGATAAAACCCCAATTCTTGGGGTGTGATTATGTGATTATGGGCTGATTTAGTTTACGGGTATTGCTAATTGTTACTTTAAATGTTGTTTAGAAGTGAGTTCAATCAGTAATTGTGGTTTAATTTAAGAATTGTAGATGCAAATGCAGTTCTACCCTTGTGTTTTTGGCTTGCTCGAGAGAGAGATTTTAAAACTAAGCTTATTGATTGATGGTCAGTGGGTATTGGGTTGACATGGGTTCATCTCGAGAGAGTGAATCCTAAACCCAATTCCACACATTCAACTCGAGAGAGTGAATGTACTAAGGTGTGGGATGTTCTTAATTTGCTTGCCTGTTGATGTTCGAAAGAAATCGACTTGATTAGGGGTAAATTGTTCGAGAGAAAGTTAACCTCTTCTATACTCTATCTTACTCACTAATATTTAGCTATTTTCTAATAATTGCAAGAACCCGTCTCATTATTGTTGCTTCGTATTGATTTCCACTGTTTGTAGTTGATAATCAAAACCAAAACCCCCATTTGACATTTGTGTCAACCCCTGATTTGAATGACGTTTTTATTCGATGAATTTTATTCCTATGACTGATTTGATCATATTCGTACTTCCCAATTGATTCTCAAACACGTACCGCTCCCTGTGGGATTCGACCCCAACTCATTTAGTTGGGTTATATACTGACTAGCGATCGTTGACACTTAGAATTGGATGAAGTGTCCTTGAAACGTTAATCAAAATGGCGCCGCTACTGAGGAGTGGTGTTTTTTAAGATTCTTTTGGTGAAGTTGAATTTTGTTCTTTTTAGTCATAGTTGAATTTACTTACTTTCAGTTTTTGTTTTCATGTTGATTGTTTAGAATAGAAGAAAGGAGCATGTATTGTAGCAACGGTAACCAAGTGAGCCACCCTTCATCGAAAATGATGATTCTTAGGGATGACATCCTAAGTTTCAGGCAATTGGAGGGTGAGGCAATCCATGAGTTGTGGCTGAGATTCAAGACACTATTACTGCAATGCCCAACTCATGGAATCTCAGATAAAATGTTATTGGACTGCTTCAATAGAGGTCTTGGTCCTGAGAACAGAGGAGTGGCTGGCCAACTTTCTCCGGGAGGTCTCATACGACTACCCTATGCAATAGCAGCCCAACTTCTTGATCACATGACTAAGACCAACAAGGAGACTGAGAAGGACCAAATTTTGGCCACATTATTGACTCAACTGGATCTCTTGGCCAAAAAGATCATGGAATTGGAAGTACCGTACCAAAATAAAGATAGGTACATTCCCCCTCATGAGCGTAGAAAGTCCAAGCAGTACGAGGGTGGACAAGTAGAAGAGATACTCTCACTCATTCTCCACAAAGTCAAAGAACACGAAAGAGTGTTGAAAGAGATAAAAGAGAATGTATCAATGTTGAATCAGATGACTGCTTCTCATTTCATAGCTATTCAGCTACTGGAGACCCAAATGGGTCATATTTTATCTCGTCTCTACCCAAGACAAAAAGGGGGACTGCCTAGTGACACTATGGCAAACCCCAAGAATGAAGTTTGAGTAGGGACTTGCGTCGTGTCACGACATTAACTAAGGCGCTTCTTGGGAGGCAACCCAAGTTTTACTGCTTTCTTTGTGTCTTAGAAATGATCGTGTGTTGATTGTGCAGGTTGAAGTGTGGAATGTGTTTGAAAAGTGCAGGTTGGCGAGCAAAATGTCCAGTCAGCGACTCACCGAAAAGGTCGGCGAGCACGACTTGGACCGCCATTGGACTCAAGAAATCAGAAGATGAAAGTCTGTAAAACTCAGCAGGCCCATGGATAAGCCGGCGAATAGCCGAACAGGTCGGTGATCCCGACTTTGTCCGTCGTTTGGACCCCCACATTAACTGGAGGTCCTGTAAAACACGGTGAGGTAAGTACCCACTCAGCATGTCGCTGAGTGGTTCAGCAAAGAAAATTAATGTCACAGAAAGGGCAAGAACTGTATAGTTTTTAAAAGGCCGAAGGTTTAAATTTCAAACTCTTTTACATTCCCTCACTTTTTAACTTCCTATAATCACATCCGCAATCTATATTTCCTATATTCTCATATTTTCTTGCTTTTTTGTTGTTGATCCTGTATTTGGAGTTGGATACTTTGCCACCTAGTATTTTAATTCATTTATTCGGCATTAAAGGTTGGTTTTCCAAACCCCAAAACTCGTATTTAGCAGTTAAACTCATTTGCCATCATTTTTTTCCCATTGATGTATGTTAGGCCTCTCTGAATCTGTATTTGTGTGCTTGTCTTCCTATTTTAATTTTGATATCAAGTCGTAGTTGCCAAAGTTGTTATTTTCTCAATTTGCATGCCTTAAAATTGATTAAATTGATGAGTTGTGCTTAATTGTTGTTAGGTCTAGTCGGGTGAAGTTTCAGTAACCCATATTTGTGCTAAATGACGTGTTTTGCCCAATGATGGAGTGTTGGACGTCATTCTTAAAGGCTAAAGTCATCAAATGGCCAATGTTGGCCAAACTGGGGGAAGTCTGAATACCCCGATGGCATGGGTCTTATGGGTCTGAGTCTAATTGAGTATGTGTATGCTTTGATTTTGTTTTCGGGGGCTGCGGGATTGATTTTGGAAGTTGGGGTTGAAAGTAAGCACGTTGGGCAGTTTGGTGAGATGGGTCGACCTCGTCGAACCACTCGGCAATTCGCCAAACCACTCGGCAGTTCGCCAAACCACTCGGCGGTTCGCCAAACCACTCGGCAGTTTGCCGAACCCCCCTTGATCGCCTTTAATTTCGTGGATTTTATTTATTTTGGTTCTGTAACTTTCGACGAGAAGCTTGAGTTCGCCGAGTGCACTCGGCGACTCATGGAATGTCTTCTTTGATCACCCTTTATGCACCCCTAACCCTTAAAATGCACTGTAACTTCCAGTGGGCTAGTCTGAGCTCACCGAATGCTATCGGCGATTTGCCGAAAGGCCCCTCCCATTGCTGACATGCCATTTTTCTAGAAAATTTTGAAGCCAATCCTTTCGGAGAACCCGATCTAGCTGGCCAAAGTGATTCAGTGACTCGCCGATCGATTCGGCGAGTCTGTCTGCAACCTATTTTCTTGCATTGTTCTTGAATTGTTTTTAACTTTCCATGATGTTTTTGCAGATATGGCTAGAACCAACTTGGATATGCCGCCCCGTAAAAGAGCACGGGGCATAGTGATAAATGAAGGAGCAGCCAATCCCCCTAAAAGGGAAAGACGGCACCTCCAAAGGAAGGCAAGGGAAAGGAAAAGAAGCCCATATCTGAGGTTTCGGAGAGCAACTCCTGTAGCTAAAGAGACTCCTTTAACTCCCAAGCTGCATTTTCTAAGCTGGATGATGACCAGCCTCTACAGTCCCGACGGGCAGAGATTTGTGCTAGGTCTCGCCCAGATGCGTTGAAAGTTCTAGAGGCCACCCCTCCTACAGTTGATACATATCTAGCTCCGACACCGAATGTGGTTCCAGAGCCACCAGTACAGGGTCCTCCTCCCTAGCTACTCAACTGATTGAGGACAATTCTAAAGGAGAAGTTGTTGTGGACAGAGTGCCTATAGGAAAGATATTCCAGGGTGAGGGAAACACTCCAGTACCATCGCTTCGAGCAGTTTACCAGGCCTCAAGGCCCATACATCCCTACATAGGTCTGGGAGTTTTACTCAGCATATGGTGATCTGGTCCCTAAGGGCAAGAAGAAGGCCAGTACTTTCAGACCGGTACGGTCCATCATGGTGCGAGGGACTGTAGTGCATTGTAGCCGTGATCATATCAACACGGTATTTGACAGAAGGTCAGTCTTTGACTACCCAAATTTGGCTACCACTACGACACCCTTGGATAATCTCAAGGTCTGGATTGCTCCCCTCATTTCTGATACCACTCGAGGTGGATTGAGGTAGGAATCCAGATCGAGAAGAAGGACTTGAATGTAGTTGCGCGATATTGGTTTGGATTCATCAGTAGCTCCATTATTCCATCTCAGAATGAGTCCATTCTCCGTCACCCTAAGGTGTCCTTCCTTGGGTCAATCATATCTTGGAAGAGCATCGACTTGGGACTCATCATAGAGAAGGAGATGGCCATGAGGGCCAAGCAGAGCCAGACATCCCTTCCATTCCTGGTCTTGATTGCACAGTTTCGCCAGTGTGCTGGAGTTCCTCGTGATGAGAAGAGGGATATCAAGGTCACTCCCACATCCACCACAGACATCCAGCGAATAGAGGTTGATACAGTCGGGAAGAGGCAAACATGAGAAAAGCAGCTCCAGTGGATGCATCCCCGAAGGTGGACGTTGATTATATACCTGCAGAGGCATCTTTGCCTACTCCAGCCTTCGGGCCTTCAGGTACTTCCACTTCCTCCCAGACTCCTGGTGCTTCTACTGCTTCACAACCCCCCAAGATTATTTAGGTCATGATCCTAAAGATGGGGCACTTAACCCATTCTGCAGATGTGAGGGCTACTCGATTGGAGGCTCCAGTACCATGGATGATTGAGAGTGATATCCTTGCTGTAGTGACGCCCCTCCAAGCATCTATTGACACTCTCACAGTGAGAGTTGAGACTTGTAAGAGTAGATAGGGGAGACTTCAGAGGTGACGACTTTGAAAGACGAGGTAGTTGATTTGCGAACGGATGTGGATTACTTGAACTCCACAAACTTCACTTCACTTCTGGAGGCAGCTGATGATGTGGATGCACCAGCTATTTTTGAGATTCCTCCGACTACCACCAGAGATGTGCCTATGGATGATATAGCAGCTGATGAGTCAGAGGTAGAGACCGACGAGGAGAAGATAGAAGTTCCAGACGACACCATCTATGAGACCTGCCAGACCTAGAGGAGACAATTGTATTGTCGGTGATTCAGACATCACTGACAGAGACATCCATGGCAGGCCCTAGTGGAGCGAGTAGTGCTGATGTTGCACCGAGCACTGATGCCCCGACAGATGGAGTGACTCTGTAGATATGACCCTTCCTTACCTCCCTCTTTGTCTTTTTTATTGACTTTTTACTATTTTGTTGCATTTGAGAAATTGCTTTTTATTTGTGGTGGGGTGAGGTATTTCCATACCAACCTCTTGTGATTATCATTTTTGTTTACATATTGGGTTTTTTGTGCTGTAAATTGTGTTTTGACACTGTTTTGTGGATGTTTGAGCTTGTGGCTCCTTGTTTTAAATGCAAATGGTTTTTGACCTTTCTAGAAAAAATTGTCACCTCTTGGTGTGTTTGGTTGTGGCTGTTCTTGTGCAAATTTGAGTGTCGGTTATGATCAATACCGATGACTTGAATAGTGCTCTTAATAGAACAAAAATGAATGTGCGGCTACGATAAGGCCAAATGAAGTTGCATAAACAATATGTGAACTTTTTTGCATCTTATTGTGACTAGCCAGTTATCGAATGGAGACTTTTCTGATGAACATTGCACACTAGCGAAAGTGTGGAGTCTTGTTTGATATTGGTGTCAATGCCTTGTGTGATGAGCTTACCGTGAACCTTGTGTGATGACACCTAGAATTTACCCCATTGGTCTGGTTGACTAAGTGATGCAAGCTCTTGAAATGATCTTAGATAACAATTTTGAAGAGTGAATCAATTTGACAATATACCTCTTTTGTGGCAAACATTGTGAGTTGAGTGAACTTTGCTTGAACACCCTTTGAGCCTTAGCCTTTTCTTGGAAGAAACTTGATGCAATTGTAACCCTCGCTTTAGCCATTCACCCATAATCCTCATGAAGTGTGGTTTGTTTGAATAGCCAACTTAGGCCAAAAGCCTAAGTTGGGGGTGTGGTGAAAAGAGAATGTAAATCCAGAAGTGTGAAGAAATCCCCCTTGATCCATGGTTTTGAGACAGATGCAACCCCTCCATACAAAAAAAAAGAATGAAAAAGTTGAGAAATAAAGTTGTGAAAGTTGCAAAAGAAATGGAGTGTCCGGTATTCCATGGGAACTAAATAATGGGGTGAATTTTGAGCATGAAAGAGAATGTTGAAGAAAAGGAAAGAAAGTGATTTTCATACCACATTTCATGAGGTTAGCAACCACTAAGCCTAAATGACCATACCTTTGCACTCAGCCTCGTTACAAGCCTTGAAAAGATCTTTTTTATCTTGAGTAAGCTGAAGCGAATGTTGATTGGAAAATAAGGGCAAACCTATGGGTGAAGTCATGCATTGTGTTCATCTTTGTGAGTGTGAGAGTTGTATGTAATTCTGGAGTTATAAAGTGTTGAACAATTGTGTGTGAATATGGAATCATCTTTGTGTGAGGGCACTTCAGTACCTTTGTAGAGCTTGAACTTGCATTTGAAGCAAGTATTATAAACTTGAGAATCTTTGATAATGGTGAGTCACAAATTAAATCTATGAGTGCACAATTGATCCTTGCATGAGTAAGTTGAATCTTGTTGTGTGTATTCATGATTGAGTATTTTGTAGCACTGTTTGAGACATCCTTTTTGAACTGATGAACATGAGTTTTACTTGAGGACAAGCAAAAGTTTAAGTTGGGGGTGTTGATGAGTCTGAGATTTGGACTCATTTACGACTATTTATATAGATTTAGTGTCCTCAAATGCTTATTTTGTGCCAATAACTGATGTAAAACCCTTGATTTCAAAGTATATGGATTGAGGAACAAAGCAAGGACACTAATTTGCAAAATGGAATGAAGCGAGCTGAAAGAATGAAGAAAAGCAAGCCTGGTGTCGTCAAGTCCACTTGGCGAGTCGCCAAATGGCTACTTGACCGCCTAAAGTTCCAGTGTGTCAAGCCCTGAAGGAAAGAACCAAGTTGGCAAGAGGAAGGAGCAGTCGGTGGATCGCTGAGTGGTTCCGCGATGCAGTGTTGGATCGGCCAAAATTACAGACCTTGAGGATGCAGAAGGCCAAGGCAGAAGGGCGATGGAAATGACCAAAGGCCGGATCGTAGAGTGGTTCGGCGAGCCCGACTTACTTCGCCTAGTGACTCTTCGCACCACAATTTTGGCGACTATAAATACATTTTTGAACATTTAGTTTAGAATCTTTGAATCATCTATCAGTTACCTAATTTTCATTATATCAATTATTTTGAGGATAGAGACAAGTTTTTCTCTAGTTTTTCCCAAGCTTTGAAGAATTGAAGTTTTTCTCTTTTGAGAAATTGGAAGTGGGTCTTTGAGATTCTTCGAATTGGGCCATTGTAAAGACGAAGTCAATCTTACCCAGTTGATAGAAACTCAATTTGGTAACTATTTTTATCTTTTTATAATGTCTAGCTAAAACCCCAGTTCTTGGGGTGTGATTATGTGATTATGGGCTGATTTAGTTTATGGGTATTGCTAATTGTTAGGTTAAATGTTGTTCAGAAATGAGTTCAATCAGTAATTGTGGTTTAATTTAAGAATTGTAGTTGCAAATGCAGTTCTACCCTTGTGTTTTTGGCTTGCTCGAGAGAGTGGTTTGAAAACTAAGCTTATTGATTAATGGTCAGTGGGTATTGGGTTGACATGGATTCATCTCGAGAAAGTGAATCCTAAACCCAATTCCACACATTCAGCTCGAAAGAGTTAATGGACTAAGGTGTGGGTTGTTCTTATTTTGCTTGCTTGTTGATGTTCGAGAAAAATCGACTTGATTAGGGGTAAATTGTTCGGGAGAAACTTTACCTCCTCTATAGTCTATCTTACTCAGTAATAATTAGCCTATAATCAAATCACATTCTAAGAACCCGTCTCATTATTGTTACTTCGTATTGATTTCCACTGTTTGTAGTTGATAATCAAAACCAAAACCCCATTTGACATTCGTGTCAACCCCTGATTTAAATGATGTTTTTATTCGATAAATTTTATTCCGATGATTGATTTGATCATATTCGTACTTCCTAATTGATTCGAAAACACGTACTGCTCCTTGTGAGATTCGACCCCAACTCATTTAGTTGGGTTATATATTGACTAGCGATCGCTGACACTTAGAATTGGATGAAGTGTCCTTGAAATGTTAATCATGTATCTCGCATATTGATTTTTAAATTTTTACTAAACTTTCATCGACTTTAGTGGCATTTTTGTCAATCACATTGTTGATTTCTGTTTGACCTGCTATTTATTTTTCATGTTTTATTTGAGGATTACTCTGGTTATGTTAATAAACTAGTGGTCGATAGATATGTTTTTTCTTGTAGATTATAAATTATGGCTAAAACTAGAGGTGGAAGCACTAAACCATCTGCTCATGTTGCTCTTATAAGTAAGAAATGAAAGGCTGAAGATGCTTTGAAAACTTGTAAAAAGAAAAAAATTGTAGTCGAAGAATCCGAGCGTAATTCTGAAACCGAAACAATGGAAGAGATTGACAACTACTAGGATAGTAGTGTTGATTCTAGTGATAATGTTGAGTAGTAAAGGAGAAAGTGATAGCGAGGACAGTAGTAGAGACACTAGTCGAGACGAGGATGATTCTCTATCCTTGCCAATTTGTGCAAGAGATATCTCAGGTAAGTTGTATGACCTAGCGACGTGGTTAGATGAGGTAGGATCGTTTCCAGCAAAGATCTCTGTAAGATCAAGGATGACAGTTTATCGTGACTTTAGGAAAATTCTGGTTAAACAAATATTTTATAATGAATTTAAGGGTACTTTCTTTGGACATTTGAGGCACATTCCTGATTATTTTAAGTCTAATGGACAGATTGTCCATTACATGTTGTTGTGACGTGTGAGAATGACAAAAAGTTGCATGAAATTTGGTTTTGTGTGAATGATAAGCCTGGATGTTTTGGCTTAAAAGAATTTGCATTGATTGCGGGGCTGAATTGCTTAGCATACCCCATTAATCAAAACTGAACAAAGTCCTTAAAAAAGGTGAGAATTTTCATTTCAAGGTGATAAGGAACAAGAACATCACTAGTGCAAAGTTGTTGAGATTAATAAATAGTAACAAATTAAATAAGGAGCAGAAATCGAAGTGCTCTTTAGTTTGGTTTGTCCACTCGATATTGCTTGCCCATGATGATTCAAACCACATCAAGATAGTAGATGATTTGGATTTCTTCAAAAGCTATCAATGGGAAAAGAGTCCTTTGATTTAATATTGACTTATCTGAAGAATCAAATTAATTTGAGGAAGCAGGGGTAAATGTATAATGAAAAAAAGAATGCATCTAATGCTCTGTACGACTTTGCCTGGGCATTTCTGGAAATTATTATCAACTATTTAGTCAATTTATGATATACTCTTATTTATTTGTGTAGTACATCATAGACTATATTTATTTGTTTGTTGTTCTATGAATTCTAGGTTTGGATATATAAGGCTTTTCCATATCTTGGATAGTATGTCGGGAAGTCCTTGGACACTCCACTGCCCATTCCCCATTTACTAAGATGGTACACATCAGAGAAATATAATATAGTTGAAGGTGATCCATTTAAGTACAAAGGAAGAAGTACGAAGGTATACATTTATTTGTTATTATCTAACAATATTTTTAAATTATTGAACATTGTGTAATATTTATATTCTTTTTTTAGATTTTGCACCCATACCTCACCCCTACTCTCCGTGAGATGGGACAGAATTACATGAAAACATTTAAGCCATATACAGATGAAGTGAAGGACGCGGTCATTGATGTCTTGAAGGCCCAATTGAAACCTTGTGTGAATTATGTTTCTAGTAGACAGAAAAATGTACCGAGTACTTCTAATGATGGGAATTCGGAAAATATGAGTGATCGTGTTGTATTCCTTGAGCAATTAATGGTGGAAGTTGTTGCTTATGTACGGAAAGAAAAATTGAGAAGAATTGAAAAGAATAAAAAAAACAACAGAAAGGTAAATTAGTGTATATATATATTGTTAGTGTCAAGTAATGTATTCCTATATTTTTTGTCAAAGTAATACAGTACATGTGAACATTACAACATTTGATTAAGACCTTGCAGCAATTGATGAATACTTTAGGGATAGAGTTGATGTTGTTGATAAAGTGACAACTAATCATGTTGATGAAGTTGAAGTTGATGTAATTGATGAAGTGGCAGTTGATGTTGTGGCAATTGATGGAGTGGCAGGTGATGAAGTGGCAGGTGCAGTTGATCCAGTGGCAGTTGTTGATGATGTGACAATTGATGAAGTGGCAGGTGCAATTGATCTAGTGGTAGTTGATGTTGTTGATGAAGTGGCAGTGGCAATTGATGTTGTGGCAGTTGATGACGTGGCAGGTACAGTTGATCCAGTGGTAGTTGATGTTGTTGATGAAGTGGCAGTGGCAGTTGATGATGTGGCAGTTGATGAAGTGGCAGGTGTAGTTGATCCAGTGGCAGTTGATATTGTTGATGAAGTGGCAGGTGATGCAATTGATGAAGTGGCAGAAGAGAAGAAGGAAGAAGAAAAAACAAAGGAGAAGTCAGTAGATGAAGAAGAGAAAGAAGATGACTGTGCTGAAAATTCAGTGAATATGATGAGTATCGTGATGGAACTCAATGGTGAGATTAATGGTGAAGAGAAAAACAATTGAAGTGGTTTTTGAAGTAATGGCATTTTAAGACAACGGTTTTTGAAGTATTGGAATTTTAAGACAATGATTTTTAAAGTATTGGCATTTTAAGACATTTTAAAGTTTGTAATTTTGCTGTTTTGAGGAGAAAAATGTACATCTAAAAAAGTCGGTAAGCATGAATATCCGTTCTCCGTTGTGCCTCAGACACTTTCTTGGCAACCACACCTCCCTTCCAACATTTCCAATAGCTTGGACTACAACGAAAAGAATTAAACATATACTTTTGAATCTCTTTAACACTTGGACCCTTGCCATCACGATACATATTTACACAAAGTGAAGCAATGACTTTGATTGAGATTTTTCTATGGCTACTGTTGGCATGTTCAACGCAATAACTATGCTCGTCAATGTACTTGTAGATAAGAAATCTATCTGAACACTCATATTTCCTCGCCCGCAACATCCATGCACAGTTGTGAGATACACATTTCACCTTTAAATATTTAGTACAACTCCTTAAAGTAGAAAAATCAAAAGACTTATTTGCCACCGCTTCGGCTAATAACAATTGCAACTCATTCTTGTTACTGAAAGTTTGATTTATGCATAAATTAGTTCCATCGAAGAAGAAATGGTTGGATTGTGATCTCAATTCCTGTTCTCCCTACATTTCTTCACAACATTCGCGATCGGGATCTTCCGCATCTACTGGCTGATTTTCCACATTCAATGGATGATCATGTATATTCATTGAATGATCACCCAAACTCTCATTTGAATGATCACCCAAGCTCTCCTTTGAATGATCACCCATATTTTTCAATTCCAATAGAATCATTGTCGTCATTAAATAATGTTGGTTCAATTGGAGGCCTCGCATTGACATTTATCCTCAATGTAGGCCTAGAGCCATCAATACCAATATCTAACATGTACAAGCTAACGTGCTGATCATTTTTATGAATGTGGAATGTATTTTTCCCCTCCCAGTCATTTGATAGCTAATCACCAAGTCATTTGGCTCGCAAGTTAACTCACTGGCCTAAATTACGCTTGCAATCATATCGTCATATGAACCATTGCGACGCAACGCAATGGGCATTGTCGTCTTACTAAAAGATTTCCAATTCCATCTTTTGGGAGTCTCCTCCCATACTCCCATATAATCTCCACCAGCAACAACAAATTCTGCTACTGCCATTATAGACTACAAATATCGATACTAGATTACAGTATCAGTCTTTAACGATCTATGAGGTATGGAATCCGTACAGCTGGATGAGATCAGGGTACAAAATTCAACTCCTGCAATGGTGAAACATTTTTTTAATGCTTTTAAACTAAACAAATGTATCTACTAATGAGTTATCAAGTGATTATGGAAGATTTCTCAAATTTCTAAAATGGCGGAAAAATCATTTTGAAGCTTGTTTTTTTAAAGAAAATGGAGTAAACATGAAAATGGAGTAGGAGATGATGATGATTTTACCTTGAAAATGGATATTATGGCCGGAAAACTCGCTGAAATTGACAGTTTCGACAGCAGGAAAAACGAGCTGATCTTATTTCCCATTTGACTTTTTTCTTTTTTTTAATATAATTTTTAAAAATTGCAAATAGATATATATTTTTCCATATTTGTTGGAAAAGAAGGGGGGGCCAAAGTGGAGATACGTAAACTTAGGGAGGTCTTTTGTATGTCCCAAGTAGGGCACATGGATGATGTCATTATTAGTGGGTATACCACTAAATTTTCAAGACTTGTGACTTAATGTCACATTAATTAAGTCTTTAGAGTGGCTATTTTGCCAACTCTCCCCAGTTTCATTGATGATCATATTCGCTCCTTTTTGGATGCGTAGTTCCATTTCATGAAGCATGTGCATGGCTTATGCCCAATTGCTAGTTCCTTCTCTAAAATTTATAGTGAAGGCCATGATGACTTGTACCATTGCATTCCTCAGTATTCCACCTCCACTACGCACCTGTCATTAATACAAGATCCATCAATGTCCATAGTTGGTGGTCTGATCCATTTCACTATTATGGCAGTCTTATGATCAATATAAACGTTTCAAATTTTACTTATATTTTCCCAAGAGTTCTCACCTTTAATCCTGCCAAAGTATGACTACAAAGTGAAAAACAAGATATCAGTAATGTTTCTTTTTGATATAAAAATGAAAGATTTAGTTGATTTATATTTGTAGTTACATCTTCTCCTCCATAACTCTCAGCAAATAAACATGGGAAATACTCTTGTGATGTATGCTACCATTAATGTTTGAGGATTTTTTTTGGTTCACTATTTCCATATAGCAGGCTCATCAAATTAATGTTGGAGTACTTCATCCCAGTGGGAATTGCCTATAGCCTCTAAATCTTCTTAGCATGTTCACCTGCGATGCATAGAATATGTTGAATATGTTCTGCATTTTGCAGAGTGTTAGGAATATTATTATTAGTGCAACAATAGCAAGTAGGAGATAATGGGATACCAAGTTTGGCAATATTGACATCTAGGGATGTGCAAAATCGGAATAGACCAATAAATTGAATCGAAAAAAATTAGGTTATTACTATTGGGTTAATGGGTTTTTAATGATTTTATAAAAAAATTATTGGGTTTTCAGTTCGGTATCAATTTTTAGTATTTGGTTATTGGGTAAACCGATAACTCATTAAGATGATAGTAATTTACCATTTTACCCTTCATAAATATTAAATATTAATAATTTAACATAACCAGTGGTGGACCCAAGAATTTTGTTCAGGGGGTTCGAAAAATAAAAGTATAAACTTGTAAATACGCCTTTAGAAAAAGGACCCTCGAATTCTTTTGGGTTTAAAACTGTTAGGTTTTAAAATGTGTGAATGGAAAATGAAGAGTTGCGACTTTTATGAAGAGTTGTGATTTTTATGAAAAGTTGCGACTTTTACGAAGAGTTGTGACTTTTATGAAAAGTTGTGACTTTTATGAAAGGTTGTGACCTTTGCGAAAGATTGTGACTTTTCCAAAGGGTTGTGACATTTTCGGTAAGGCACAATAAGAACCTTTTCACACTACCCTTTATTTTCCATAAATTGAGAGATTTCTTCTCATTTTAATAGAACTAATTTTCTGGATTTCTTCTACTACTACTAAATCTAGTATTCTAAGTGTACTTTACTGTGGTTGAGTGGTTCACTGACACCGTGGTTTTAGGTACCGATACACCGGTGAGTAAGATCATTCTATCCTGGGAGGATATATTCCATTAACCTCGGGTACTTGAGGGGAATAATTTCCTTAAGGGGACACTACGCATTCAGTGGGCACGATTTTCTTTCTTTGAGAAAAATATTTTTATATTGTTTCTAGTCTGTTTCTGATTTGATTTTCTCTACTAGTTTTAATTTTCTAGTTTTGAAAATACTCTTTAAACTTTGTTATTTCTTACCAAATTCTTCAAAGTTTTGTCCTAAGTATCTTAGGAATAAAAGATGAACAACAATCTTAATAGTTTCTAAAAGTTAACAGTTTTGATAATTATCATGTATGTCTTTGGAAAAAGATCTGCAAACCATATGATTTTTGAATGAATTTTCCTTGGCAAAAAGTTTTGCCTTTAAAATTCTTTAGTTTGCAGAATAAGAGATGCACATTTTTATTTGATAAAATAGTATGTCAAAATGTTATAGTTGGAAGGCTATTTGAAAAGAAAAGCATATCTATGTGATAATCTAAGAATATGTTTAATTCTATTTGGAGACCAAAAAAAAATTGTAGATTTTGTATTCCATGTGAAATTTGATTGTGTCTGATTTTTGTAGACTAAAAACTTTTGTAGTTTTCTACTCTGGATAAATTAGACTATGCAATTGGTTTGAAGAATATGAAAACTTCACATACTAAGTCAATGTTGTACTTTTGATTTTCTATAAACTTCATTGTTATAAAGAAACAAATTGTACAAAAAAATTTATCTTTATTGTTAGTATTCTAAATACTAAGTGGTATGTCTACTTGTGGTAGAGGAAAATACCAGTGACTTAGAGTTTGCGATTTTGTGCCTCTATGGAATGAACTGTGACATTGTGTAAAGATTGCCAAATGGAATTGAAGCACTATAATTCTTTTGTAGATAATATTTTCAAAAGAGATTTCATATTGTCAATGACACTTTGATAGCATGAGAAAAAAAATATGTGGAAAAACTATTTTCAAATACTTGAAAAATATTTTTGAGATCATATTTAAAATGTGGGGGGGTTCTTTGCTTATGACAGTCACGACCCAAACCTAGGGCCTAGACGTGACATGGCGAATGAGGAACCCGAAGGAACCCCAAACAAGCCTCTCAAACTTGTCATCACACTTCATCGGTCGCGGAAGTACATTCAACATTAATTAACGGGAAATAGGGACTAAGGGCAAACCATTTCAAAATGACATCATAGAACAAGTGTCAAGCTCATTTACAAAATACTTGTCCAACGCACACCTCTACATACATAGATGGGACGGGGGCCATGACATACTACCGGCTCACCTCATAGTCAAAATACAATTGCAAGCTAAAGTCTCAAAACATAGGAGTAGGAAACATAACATAGCCCTCGAATCATTGAGGACTCACCAACAACTCG
>JAJOOR010023664.1:0-15486 GCA_036250505.1 Solanum acaule
TATTAATCTCATTCTTGTATTCATTATAGTAATACGTATAATTGATGGTAATATTCTTATGTATACAATATAAAGTTTATGTATACATGCTACAATTACTGTATACATCAATAAAATTTACACGTCTATTTTTATGAATATTTTTTTGTGAATACATATTTTTTTTTATGTATACGTTATGTAATCGCAACTTTAATTATTGTATAATTTATGCATATGTATTATTACAGTTTCTAATAAAATGTCATTTAATATTATATGATTAATTATTGTCGATTATGTGATAATTAATACACGTTAGAGCATTAATAATACATTTTCTTACCTTAAAAGTAGTCACAATCTTTTAATAAGTTATTTAAAGAATTTTAAAAAATTCATTCCTTAAAAGTTAGTGTAACTTTTTTTTAATGGGTTAATTAATAAATATATGTATTTCACTTCTTAAAAGTAGGCAATCAGTTTTCTAATAAACTAAGTATTGTTGATTGGTAAAAAAAAATAATCATAAAATTACAATCAAATATATCTTTATGTTTCTGTAAATTGCGTTAAATATTTTTTTAAATAGACAGTTAAATAAAGTTGAGTTTGAGAATTTAAAGAAACTGAAAAGCTAACTTCCTTAATTATAGGAGTTAAAAACAAGGAAGAAAAAACAATCCCACATCTCCTTAATTAATGCAGGTTGGTTGCACATGATTAAAAGAAAAAACTATAAAAAATTGGTTTTATTTCTTTTAAGCTAATACGTGCTAATTTTGTTTTAGGCTATTAATTGCTAATTAATTTAGGCTATATATTGCCAATTATATATAATAGTTGTATGTCTGTGGCAATTCCTCAAGATGAATTGAGATAAATCCACCGTTTTAATGGATAATTTCATTTTGATCTCAAATTAACTTAGAAGGTATGATACTAATGTTCTACAAATTTCATGTAATTTAGTACAATTGAAATCGATGCACATTAAAATTATCAAAAAAGTACATGTAACTTTTAGCAAACAAAATTTGCATAAATAAAATTTTATAAAATACAAACTAAAAGATCAGTTTGCACGAATAACTTCACAAATATGAGAATTGAAAATCTTAGATAGAATATATATTATTTATAGATTCCTCTATTTGGGGTTTTATAGGAAGATATATAAAAATATAACAATGATCAATTGTCACAACCAAATAAACATTTCAGAATAATTTATAAAATTTGGAAAGAAAACAAATGACTTATACAACAAAGAAGTGATTCGAATCCGTATTTTCATAGAGTTTTTATAAAATACTACTATTATTATCCGATAATAATTTCTATGTATCCGTAAAAATAACTTGAGACCAAAAATATTTGTAACCATAGGCAATGTTGGACTCATATATTTACCTTTCAATTATGTTATTGAAATGTCTAATATTAATGAAATAAATTAGATGAATATTTAATATATTTCAACAATTGATCTCTTCAGATTTTAAATTTTAATTATAATATGCATTCATAGGTTCAAACTAGATCCATTACTGTGACATCGACAAACAAGTCATCATCATATGATAGATCCACATTAGTCCTTCACAAAAAATTGTACTCTTTTAGGATATTCATATTACAAATCTTAATAGAACTGTTCGTTTTTTTATTAGAAGCTTATAATTTTGTATAATATTTTATTCAAGATTCTACTATATAAATCATATAATACATAACTCAATATACATGCACTATACATATAAAAAATTAGTAGATAGTACTTGTGTGGACTCATTACAGAGAGCTGAAGATTTTTTTAAACCCTTACCCCAAAGAGCTTTCACTTTTTCACTCCTTTGGTAACACGAACTCACAATCTCAGGATTGAATGTGAGCGGTGCTTACCATCCGAGCAACTCCCTCTTATCAAAACTATTTTTTTTTGTTGTGGTTTACCTCTCACCCAAGAACTTCCACCTTTTTGCATCCTTAGTGACTCGAACTCACAACCTTAAGGTTGGAAGTAAGGAACATTTCAAGATTTTATTGTTAGGTGAAAATAGTCAACCGGTAAAGAATTATGGATGTATTTCTTTGATCAATTGAAAGTTGCTAGTCATCCACTTTATCTAGGAATGACTCATTACTAGTTATCTATTGCAGTAACATTACTAACTATTAAATTGAAATATTTTCAGAGGTCATGAACCCTATGATTGAGCTTATAAGTGAAATAAGTCCACTTGGATTTGGACTTACATGGTTATGTTTAGAGGAAATTTCATAAATAGTTACCATTTGAATCATAATTATCATTAATAGTTATAGTGATAGTTCCAAAAAATTATCAAAAAACATGGTTATATTTTGAGTGCTATAAAACCAAAGTATATGTTTGATATTTTTTTTAAAACTATCTCTATAAAAGGTAATTAGAGAGCTGAAGTTTGCTCAGTTATGAAATTATCCCTATTTTTATGAGGTAAAAGATTGAATTTCTATTTGCACACCCGCTCGAGACTGAAAGATATAAATACTCTAAAAAGTGAATGTAGACGTATTTCTTCAAAAGTAACAAGTATAAAAAAGAAAGGGACGATAAAAGCAAACTCAATTCAGTTTTGCTAGTAAGAATTGGAACCTAAAGCTCTTTCAAACAGTTCAATAAACTCTTGTCAGTTTTATGATGGCTTTTAGAATTTCATGAAGGATCTTTTTAGTGAATTTCAATGGGAAGTTTTACATGTCCCTCAGGTAACTTGCCACAACTAGAACTACAAGTATTAGACCCGAATAGTTCATTCAATGGTCAAAGGTTCATATGTAAATTAGGAGATCCTGAGATAACGAACCAGTCGTTGAGGCCAAGCTTACCATCTCACTCCAAGAAAATCTCTCCATACACACACACAACAAAAAACTACTGAACAAAGTAAAGGAGCATCGCAAGACTGCAATATACACCAAAAATAGGCATTATGTTCACATCCTATTTAGAAGAGACCATCAATTAGAGTGACTGAGTGAGTGCATCATCTCCCTTGCTAGGCACATTGCAATGACCAAGATCATATATAATGGTAGTATGGTACTATAAAAAGGAATACTACTTCTGGGAGTTAAAGAGTTGCCATTCAAAGAGAACACCTTTAATGCAAGAGAGTTCAAAATTCATCAACCACGACGTGGGCAAACGTTAGCAAAATGACCTGGATCACCGCAAATAAAACATCTGCCAGTTATTGGTTCACCTGTTGCCGACACAAATGACACATTACTGGAATGTGCACCACTCTGGCCACGGCCATGGCCACGACCACGGCCACCTCTTCCGCTGCTAGTGGATGCAGAAGTACTTGCACGCTCTGCTCTTCCTCTATTGAGATTATCTTCCCATCTGTAGTACAGATAAAAAAGGTGTATCAACTAAACAAACTACTTTAACGTAATCAAGAACTGAATAATACAGAGGTCTGAGCAATTATAACGAAGTTCCAATGTTAGCAATTCAATTTTTTCGTCTTCCTGAATAGTAATTACCTCCAATACATAAAAGAGTTCTAGCAGTATGATGATGTGATTTCTATTTGTAAATGAGTGTAGCTATTAAAGTGAGATAGACTGACAGTGTTTTACAGATTGCCGAACAGATTATGATATTGTCAACTATGACATGTCTGAGGCAGCTTATTGGTGAAGAACTATAATTAGTTCTCAGCATTTACAGGGTTGCATCGTGATAGATCATGGATCATATTATAATCAAGAATTGGAGAGAAGAGGTACAACAAGATAGAAAATATTTACATATAGTAAGTTTGCAGACCATGTATAAATATAAAAACTCATGTTGAAATTTAGTTTTCCCTACACAAAAAAGTTGCACTCCTGTGATTGACATGAAAAGAACTTTCTTCCCCTGTTGTTGGCAGTATTGGCAGTGCGCAAAATGCAAGGCGCTCCACATGAATTACAAGGGATTGAAGATTCTCCTGCATTGTCAGAAGGGATCAACTATAAAGTTATTGAAGGATCGTAACATTCAACATAAGGTGGTGCATGTAATGCACATGGCTTTCTCAAGAGAATGCACCACTGAATGTACGCCTGTCCTGCTTATTACAAAGGCGTCAACAATGTCATTTTAATTAACAACAGAGAGGAACATATACTATATCACATCACAGACCAATATATTCACATTTTGAATTCTATTTTCACAGTATCACTTCATGTATTCTTTAGTTGCTTTAACAATATTCTAATTGATAGGGTGAGAAGTGGAAAGGCTAGAGAGTAAATGTAACTGGAGAACATCCTTACGTTGGTAAGGGATATAAACAGCTAAATAACCCAAATTGCATGGATATTTCAATTCTCATACTCAAAGACCAATATGGTGGCCAAAGGACAAAGTGATAACTTCTGCTTCATTCCCAAATTCAACTATGGCTACAGAAGGAGGGTGGGAAAGTTGCAGGAGGTGTTGATCATTGTACACAAGATATACAGATAAGGTAACAGAAGAGCACCAAACCATTGTCAACTTCCTGAGCCCGAGCAGTGCGACCACGAGAAGCCTGTGAAGGACAATCATTTGACAAATGCCCTGTTTGCCTGCAGTATGCACAAGAACTTTGTGCTCTGGAATTGCCTCTTTGTGCAGTGCTGGATGCTGTAGGGTTCCCACGTCCTCTGCCTGGCAAAAGAACCCCAGCTACAGTCAGTCCTAAGGAGACAAGCATATCACTTGGGAAATTAAGTTCCTACAGCAACAAACAAATCATGATATTCATACCAAAAGTCTCAGATTGTTTGATTATTATGCAATCACCAGTCTTTCCTAACTAAATCGTTAGATTGAAAAAAAATAGATTACTCAAAAACGTGTTGGTTAAAAGTTTTAGTTGGTTAGCAGGTGCAGGTGGCAGCCAAAATAGTCGACAAAGTTTCTAAATGAAAGTCAGATGATTAATGTTGACAAGGAGACTGCTTTGGTAGTTAGTTTGAACGAGTTGTAATTCCAATATTTCTCTCTTTAGTTTCTTACTTTTGTGAAGAACGAAGAACACGATTATTCTTTAAACTTTTATATTCAAAGTAAATTTATGAATTCTTTCAACCCTTATTCTTGTTGTTACTCATCATGACTAAGGGGTTTCTAGTTTTACTTCTTGAAAGTACAGTAATTAAGTCATGTACAGAAGCTTTGTGTAAGAGAACCTAATTATTATTTTTTTGAACTTGGTAAATTTTGTGTAAGAGAACCTAATTATGTCTAGCATTTAGTCTAATGAGATATTTATGGAAAGTTGTAAGAAAACTTGCAAAGAAAGCTTAAAAGAATTTCAATGAAACGAAAATGAGTTGTATTGATTGTTGTGATGATTAGATGATGTCCACCTCTATACAAAAGATCCTACTCGTAACTATGACCGGTAGCCAAGGGCGGAGTTAGGGGGTGGAAGGGTTTCATCCAAACCCCGTTCGCTTACACTATATATAAGGTCAAATTTGATTGCTAGGTACATATACTACTTATGTATTGATTCTTTGACACAACTTAGAAGCTTGACTCAACGGTCAAGGGGGTTCAAAATTTCCCAAGGTCGCAAATTGACTGGTTCCAGTTCTTGGTCACTGCAGTACTTTTTTCTTCTTCTTTTTTTCTGGTTTGGTCGTTGCCTACAACTTTCAGCCATTAAAGTACCATTTTCCAGATTTCTTTCCCATCAGTAGAAGTAAGGCTCGTTACTTGTTTCTATCATCCTATCTTTTATGCTTAATTAATATTTTTTTTATTTGTTTAAACACATCAAATTTAACTGTCATAATAATACTTCAACTGTAATATGGTTACCTTATCAAAAAATAAAAAATACTTCAACTGTAATTTTATTTCTCTACACAATTTTCCCAATAACAAAAGTGTACAAAATAAAAGGAAATGAGTCACCTGTAGCAAATAGGTTTCGAAGAACATAAAAAAAATATCATGACCATATACTCCCTCTATCCCTATTTACTTGTCCAATTTTGACTTTTACTTGTCTCTTTTTACTTGTCATTTTTGACAAATCAAGAAAATACAATATATTTTTTTTTACCTATTATGCCTTCAATTTATTTAGAGAGTTAATGTTTTTGGAAAAGGAAGAACCTCTTTAATGAGTAAATTGATTTTAGAATTCTATCAATTAATAAGGGTAAAATGGTAAACTCACTATGTCAATTATTAATTTCTTAATAGATGTGCCAAGTCAAAAATAGACAAGTAAATAGAGACAGAGGGAGTAGTAGTAACATTATGATATTTATTTTTATCATTTTTTAAAAATTGGTGAGTTATTTTATTTTATCTTTTTAAAAAATATTTTTCTTCAATTCAAATTTTAAAAAATCTGTTTCAAATAAAATTCAAAAACTAACACCATGTAATTCAAAAAACGAATTCTATCAATTCAAATGATTTTCTACTCCCTCTATTCTCTTTTAAGTGATTTTCTAGCCTTTTCAATGTGTTCCAAAATAAGTAATTTTGTAAGAAATCAAGAAGGTATTAATTTTATTTTATTTTCAAATTTACCCTTTTAGAAAGCACAAGAACTTTTAAACAGAATTGATGGAGCATGAAAAGAGTAGGAAGAACTGTTAAAAGAGACATGACAAGGTGAGTTAAAATTTGGGTAAGTTGAAGTTAGTTTTGTCCTTCGCTGCCCGGCCTCATTTATCATCATGCAATCTTTTTGTACTTATTTTTTTATAATTTGAACCTCCTCCGTAAAAATTATGTCTCCTCCACTGTTGGTAGCATATCTTCCCAAGCAAGTCATGATTATCGGGGTTCCTTACAATATTCTCTTCCAAACAAGTGACTATTCCCTATGAAGCCTACTGTCATTACCCTTCACGTCATCATGCCACTCAAACGCCACATGGCATAAATTTGTCCATGTGGAAGACTTACATTGGAAGAACAAGGAATATTCTAGAGAAATATGGAGATTTTTCATGGAAGAATATAGAATTGCATAGAAGTCCCTAGAATATTTTAGTTATGTAGAGAATTCTAGAAGAACTTATTTGTAAATATGTAGGGACTTGCTTGATAATTATTATTGCATATTAGCCTCTAAGTTAGTAGTATAAATAGAGGAGCATCCATTTGTAATGGAACTGTGAGAAATATAGGAAAACAATATTATTGAATTGTTGTATTTACATTATTACATAGAGACCCTATTTATAGACACTACAATAGACTCTTTTTCCAACTAGGACACTACAATACAATCCTTGTTTAAGTAGGACACTACACACTATTCCTATTACTATTTCTATTCCAATTATAAGTAGGATTGTATATACTTATTCTAACACTCCCCCTCAAGCTAGGGCATACAAATCATATGTATCTAGCTTGTTACAAATGTAATTAATATGAGGACCGACGAGGGGATTGATGAGATATCTGCATGATCACTTGACTTCACAAAATTGACAGTCAATCTCAATGTGCTTAGTCTTCTTATGAAATACTGGATTTGATGCATAATGTCAGTCAATCATATGCTTGGTCTTCTCATGAAATACTGAATTTGATGCATAATGTCAATAAAACACAGAGTGATAAAATTACAGTGTTGAACTTCCCAAACCAAGCTTGCAAAGACTGTTTCAGACCATAGAGTGACTTACACAATCGACATACAAGGCAACTAGACTCCCCCTGAGTAACAAAACCAGGTGGTTGCTCCATATAGACTTCTTCTCAATGCAGCGGTTGCCGAAAATTGCTCAAAATCTAGTATAAAGTATATGGATTGTGTTGGAATCAATAGATGAGTCGATATTAAACAAGAAAGTCACCGAAAAACTGGTTGAAACATGCTCATACGTCGGAGTATTAGATTTGATGGTTTAAAGTAGTCACAATCTAAGAAATAAAATTATATGGGTAGGGTCAAAATGATGGCACGACCCAACTGAAAAAGAGAAATTATATGGGTAGGGTCGGAATGATGGCACAACCCTACGCAAATTAGATTTGAGGGGTCACCGGAAAGACGAATAGAACTATGCAAATCATATCTGAGGAGTCACCAAAAAGACACACGGTACTATGCAACTCAGATATGAAAAAGTAGTTCGGAAAAATCCACAGTACTACGCAAATTAAATATGAAAAGTAGTTTGGAGAGATGCACGATGCTACGCAAATCAGATATTTCAAAAAAAGTAGTCACCGAAAGGATGGCACAGTGCTATACATATATGATATGAAAAAGTAGTCACTGAAATGATGACACGGTGCTACACAAATCATATATGAGAAAGTAGTCACCGGAATGATTGCACGGTGCTACACGAATCATATATGAGAAAGTAATCACTGGAATGATTGCATGGTGCTACAAAAATTAATTATGAAAAAGTAGTCACCAAAAAGATGGCACGATGCTACATAAATTAAATATGAAAAAATAGTCATCAGAAAGATGGCACGATGCTACACAAATTAGATATAAGAAAGTAGTCACCGAAAAGATACACGGTGACCCAACTTTCGCTAACATAATCGTTGGCCAAACGGGCAACATATATGGGTAATAGCCACCCGTCGGCAGCGGAAGCTTTTTGATTCTCTACCAAGATCGTAGAGGCTCTGATACCATGTGAGAAATATAGAAAAACAATATTATTGAATTCTTGTATCTACATTATTACATAGAGACCCTATTTATAGACACCCTATTTATAGACACTACAATAGACTCTTTTTTGAACTAGGACACTACAATACAATCCTTTTCTAAGTAGGACACTACATACTATTACTATTCCTATTCCTATTCTTAAGCAAAATACTTTTATCTCGATCCAGTGCAGAATTTGTCCAGGGTTACGGCTCAATTCACATGTGAAATACTGTGGGTACCTCACCTTTTAATTGAAGCATGTGTCACCAACAAAACTTTGTACGATAATCAAGTTGTTTTACACATTACCTCAAATCTAGTGTACCACGAAAGGATTAAACATATTGAGGTTGATTGTCACCTTATTCGTGAAAAGATTCAAGAGAACCTGATCTCCACTAGCTACGTAAAGTCGGGAGAGCAATTGGATGATATATTCACAAAAGTCTTCATGGAAACTGGACAGAATATCCTTGTAACAAGCTGGCATGATTAAAATTTATGCTCCACCTTGGTGGGAGAGTATTACAGAATCATTATAGGTGTACATTACCTTGTGTTTATTAAGGTTTACAGCACTACATTATCTTGTATATGATAATATAGTTGATTTGTAGGGATTTCCAGATCTAGTTACCATATTCACTACATTTTGTACATATAGCATAGTTTACTTTGACCGACATTACAAGAAATTCCTCCAATATTTTGTTCAGTAACACAAGCTTAATACTTATGAATGAAATTACCGAAACCTCAAATGCAAAAAATTCATAGTATTAATTTGACAGCAACTGAAAGGTATCTAACTTTTAGGGCAGCTGGATTTGCCTTCATTTTGTTTATGGTTTTTCTCTGAGAAACAATAGTGAGTTTGGATTTGGTCCACAGAGAACTGATTTAGGATTTTTTCCATCAATCACTTTGGGTTTATTTTTTGAAAAAAAAAATATATCACTAAACCACTAAAAGATTTTTTTTTGAGTTTTCATAAGGGTGAAATTTAATTAGAATAATACCAACCAGACGACAGAGACAGCTACTAATCGTATTTCGAATAGAACATTTATCGATTGAAGGGGAAACAATCAATCTAGATAATAATTCACTTGGGCAATAATGCAAATGGATTTCAGCTTTTGCGGAGGGTTCCATTTTCAACAAAAAGAAAACCGCAATACACTTCCTTTTTCTTCCAAAAAAACGGAGTTCACTTTTTCCATTTTGTTTTCCAACTATTTTTTGGAAGAAAATAAAATGCATGTTCTCTTATAGAAAACAAACCATTGTTTTATGGAACTTAAATACTGCCTCAAAAAGAAAAGCAAACTATCGAAGTTGGACATAAAATTACATTAAAGCAAAAAAGCACTACATGGGTGTCACTTACATACCTGAAGTGTTGGAATTATTGCGAGAACCAGTTCCGCAAATTTCTACAAGCTGCCTAAGAATATCATCACAGCCACCAATGCAACCTGACAAGATTTATAAACAATGCATGGCTATATTACTGCATTATCTACCGCCTACAGGCAACAATAAATTGTGTTGATGCACTTACATAAATTAAACTAGTAATGGCAATATTATTTTGAAGACATTGTATTACTTCTATGCTAAAAGACAATTCCTTGCAGCATGTGACAATTTACTCTTCTGTCAAAGTCTCCTCTCCTATTTTCAGTTTACCCTCCCTTTGTACCATTGAAAAGAGAACACAATCTTATATAGTAGCACCAAGAAATATTTCTAGTTTATTGGTGAAATTAACAATGTCCAACTCAGTTGTGCTGTCAGCAATGACACCACAGTAGTATCATTCAACTTTGTGTAGCTCTTGGAAAGTTAAGCAAAAAAAGTTCATTTTGGTAATGCCTCCACATCTCCCTTGCTGTCACTACCCAATCTGAAGTCCCGCCAACCTTCAACACCCACCAAACTGTAAAGTATTTAAACTTGGAGACGATTTGACCAACTTTAACAGTTTATCACAAATGTTGCACACAGAAAAGAAAAGGTGGATTGCAATTTGCAAATAATTATTTTCGTGACTTTGAATTCCATTTTGTACATTATCTTGGAGCATATTCACCATTCAGACTTCACCATTAGTATTTGAGAGTTCTTAAAATATATGTTCAACATAAAGAAAAGAATAGTTTTGTTAAATAATTGGAAATGAAGTCAGAAGATAAAACACCAAAGACAAGATATTGAGAAAGGAAGCCACCACACCTTGTACTTCTTTATTCATATTTGTTGAAGGAAAAAATATTTTTTATTATTTAATGTTCCATTGAACAATAAGAAGGGATAGGGTTTCTCAGTAAGACTTAAACTAGATCACAAAACAGTCCTATTCTCCAGCATACCTAAATGTTGAACGCTGTAATTTGGCGGTATTTCCAGTCGTCGAAATTTAAACTGAATCTTGAAAACAGGTCCTGAAAGTCATATTCAGAAATCAGGAAACCAAATATAAAAAAAGATGTAATAAGGGTACCCAATCCAGTACGAGATAAGAAGAATTCCAAGAAGCAACCTGGACTGCAGCTAGTGCACGTATTCTCAGTAACAGAAGCTTCTGAGACAGATCCAGGTAGCCAGACAACATTTCTGCACTGTATGAATCAATCAAATCATATCAAAATACAATAAATCAGCAGATAATCTTAACATATCATGTGAATAGAATCTCGACATTTAGAATGGGAAATGTTGAGAATATTGTAATGACACAGTATCAAGTGGGGACTGTTAGAACTAATTATATTGATTCTTTCCTGATATTAGGTAGCTAAAATATTAGCACTTGCACAATTACTATTTAAACCAAGGTGATTGAGGGAATAATCAACTTCAGTTTTATCCTCCTTGTTTTATCATTTCACATGGAATTAGAGCATTTGTGCTAAACTATTTGTTGTGCAATCACTAGTATCATCAAAAGAAAAAAGATCACCACTGCACATTTTTCAATGATCGCAAAGGCTGTCCGAATAATTGTCTTTTGGTAATTGGTGTTGGGCAAAAACCAATGTCACCAATAGAAGACCAAAACCCAGCTGAAAAATATGTCTAACATGCCTCCATGCACCAACTGATCTCCAGTCTCTGGCAGCAAGCCAGTTCACACTCCGAGTACGATTTCCTGACCTTCCAGCGAGATTCTTCTTCTGTGAGTATCGCCTCTTTATCCTGACTCTATCCATCCAATTTCCTCTCAGTTTCGGTCACCGAAACCCTTTGTCAAAAACTGTCAGTCATTTTTCAGTGAAGTTTCGGGATTTCCAGCCAGTCCTAGCCAATTTTCTGATATTGTTGGGCACATTGGTAATTATATCTTCATTGATCTAAAGCTACTTTGTCAAATAGTTCAATTTTGTGTTGAAACTTCTTTGGTTCATCAGAATGTTAGTCAGATTGGATATTTTTGGTTCTATAAACATGGGATCCAACAACTTGAACCAAATAATCACCATAGAACCCTTGAAAGATAGTGCAAATTGTCTATCTTGATCTTCGTCTGTTCAATTATGGCGCAAAGTACAAGGCGTTCAAGATCACTAGATCAAACAAGCCACGAATATTGATGAGAAAGTTTAGGAAGAATAGGGAAAAGGTTGATGCTCAATTGTGTAACTGTTAGTTTTGTCCCACACGAACAGTTATTTGATTTAGTAAATAATTGCTAAACTCTTGATTTTATAATTAGGGAGTTATTTTATAAAACCTCCTAGTACCCACTGTGAAAAAATAAACGAGAAAAATATTATTGAAATAGTGTATTCTACATTATTACTTCCTCCGTTTCAAAAAGAATGACCTCCTTTCCTTTTTAGTCTGTTTCAAAAAGAATGTCCTCTTTCTTTTTTTGGTAACATTTTAATTTCAGTTTTCCACGTGGAATGTTTAAAGCCACAAGATTGAAGGGTAATTTAGTTCATTTGACATAACTTTAATTTAGGACCACAAGATTCAAAAGTCTTCTTTATTTTCTAAAACTCAGTGCCAAGTCAAACCAGGTTACTCTTTTTGAAACGAAGGGAGTACAATAAGTCATATTTATATAAGCTATATTATAATCCTATTCCAAGTAGGACAATATATACAATTCTATTCATATTTCTATTCTAACACCCACTTTGATGGATAGTGGGAATTAACCACTTGGTCCCTCTCTCTGCCTATTAAAAGAGAATAACCTATTCCATCTACAGTATTCTGAAAGAACTACAGAAAGGAAACGATAGAGAAAAACTGGCTTTCTCAAGAAGACAAAATCAAGTGCTTCCGCTCAATTCAAGTCGAGATTCAACAAGTTATGGCCAATTCGGGTATGTAGTCTTGACTGAATTACTGATGTTGTATGTGTACGTGAAAATCATTAAGTTCCAACAAATTTGAATAACTGGTAGGATTTCATGATAGATCGTTTATGAATCACAATCTAAAATCCTTACAATAACCTCTTGTGAAAGTCGATTGATACGAAATTGATGCTCTTGTTTCATCCATTCTAAACTTGTTTTTTAATTTGGGAAAAAGCTCGTGATTTATACAGAAATGACATATTTCAACTAAATAATGTGATTTCTCAGTTGACTAACTTTACAAAGCAAGATTTGGATATGTAAATGGTATACAAGTACAATTGACCCTTCAGAGTGATCTAGTGGTTTGGGCTTGGGACTTCCATGTTGGAGGTCTCAAGTTCGAAACCCTTGCCAATGAAAGCAAGGGGCTTGCCTTTTGGGTCGAGCTTGCCTAGTGCGGGTTACCTCTCCTATGTGGTTTGTGAGCTATTGCATAGGAGTAGGGGTTTTACCCTGTGCGCACCCAAAGGGTAGCGGTTGCGGGTTTCCCTTGTCATAAAAAAAATGGTATACAAGTACAGTCTAAGTTTCAGATTAGCGTCTATATACGTATCTACTTATCTTGGATAAGTTCAGGAAGCATTTCTAGGTAATTAAAGATAGAAAAAAGGAAATCGATGTTCCTTGCCTGATCTGTGATGGTACCGCATGTTGCCGACGTCAACTTTTTCTAAACTCAACTGTACTTCATACCCTCTTCTTCTGAACACCTAGAGATTTCTGAAGAATTACCAATTCATCTCCTACAGCTCCACCAGTCTTAACTTATCACAGACATTCAAACTCCTCATCTGGTCCAGACAACTCACGCTCGACACCAGATCTCTTGCCAGTTGCAGACTTGTCTCCCTCACTGAGTCCTCTATTGCTACTCAATGTGGTACTCATTTTATTCGTAATCCTAATTATACCTGTTAGAATATGAATAGGTTTATACAATCCTATTAGAATAGGAATAGGAATAGAAATAGGAATACTAAATAGTATCCTACTTGGTAAAGGATTGTATTCTAGGGTCTATAAATAGGGTCTCAATGTAATAATGTAGACACAACAACAATTCAATAATATTCTTTTCCTATATTTCTCACATGGTATCAGAGCCTCTACGAACTTGGTAAAGAATTAAAGAGCTTCCGTTGCCGGCGGGTGGCACCCATATATGCTGCCCGTCTGGCCAATGATTATGTTAGCAAAAGTTGGGTCACCGTGTATCTATCTGGTGACTATTTTCTCACATCTAATTTGTGTAGCACCATGCCATCATTCCGGTGACTACTTTCTTATATCTAATTTGTGTAGCACCGTGCCATCATTCCGGTGACTACTTTTTCATATTTAATTTTTGTAGCACCGTGCCATCATTCTGGTGTCTATTTTTTTGTGTAGCACTGTGCCATGATTCCAGTGACTATTTTTTCATATATAATTTGTGTAGCACCGTGACATCCTTCCGGTGACTACCTTTTTTTTGCATATCTAATTTGCGTAGCATCGTGCATCTCTCCGGACTACTTTTCATATTTAATTTGTGTAGTACCGTGGATTTTTTCGAACTATTTTCTCATATCTGAGTTGCGTAGCATCATGTGTCTTTTTCAGTGACTCCTCAGATTTGATTTGCATAGTTCCATTCGTCTTTCCGGTGACTCCTCAAATCTGATTTGCATAGGGTTGTGCCATCATTCAACCCTATCTGTACAATTTTTCTTTTTCAGTAAGGTCGTGACATCATTCTGACCCTACCCATATAATTTTATTTCTTAGATTGTGACCACTTTTAGTCATCAAATCTAATACTCCGACATATGAGCATGTTCCGGCCAGTTTTTTGGGTGACTTGTTTAATATCGACTAATCTATTGATTCCAACATAATCCATATACTTTATACTAGATTTTGGGCACTTTGTTGCTCAGGGGGAGTTTAGTAGCCTTGTATGTCGATTATGTGAGTCAGTCTTTGCAAGTTTGGTTTGGGAAGTTCAACACTAGAATTTTATCACTCGGTGTTTTATCGGTATTATGCATCAAATCCAGTATTTAATGAGAAGACAAGCACATTGATATTGACTGACATTATGCATCAAATCCCGTATTTAATGAGAAGACAAGCACATTGAGATTGACCGTCAATTTTGTGAAGTCGACTAATCAACTTGCAGATATCTCACCAAGTCCCTCATCGGTCCTCGTGTTAATTACATTTGTAACAAGCTAGGGACATGAATTGTATGCACTAGCTTGAGGGGGAGTGTTAGAATATGAATAGGTTTATACAATCCTATTAGAATAGGAATAGGTTTATACAATCCTAGTAGAATAGGAATAGGTTTATACAATCCTATTTAGAATTGAATAGGAATAGAAATAGGAATAGTAAATAGTATCCTACTTGGTAAAGGATTGTTTTGTAGTGTCTATAAATAG
>JAJOOR010023665.1:0-22857 GCA_036250505.1 Solanum acaule
TTAGTGCATTCTTGTACTAACACCATTCTTCTTCATCTTTTTACACCAAGTGTAGGTGATGGTGACTAAAGGGTCTTTCCTAGAAGTGAGGAGCTTGGCTTACTATTCCCAAGTTCGGGTGTGTCCTTAAAGATTCAAGGACCTTTATGTTAAAGAGTTTCCTTAAGTTCTATGTACTAGATAGTAGTTTCTTTTGTATTGTAAGGGTTGTGTCCCTCTTTTGTTGTAGTCATGTTTTAAGATGGCTACCTTGAGACATAATACTCCGATTTTGTATTAAAGGTTTAGTGAGGTGACTTTTAAGTCTTGTGTTATATTATGAAAAAGTTTTAATTTTTCCGCTATTTTTCTATGATAAATGCTATGACGAATGCTAAGGGCTTGTATAAGACCTCCGAGAGGTCGAATACGCCGGTAACGGCTAGGGGGTGCTTTCGGGTCGTTACATGACCCATTATTATTAACTAAATTAATAACTTAAAATTTACCATCAATTAATTAACTATAGTTAAACAAATATTAAAAATTCCCGAAGATGACCTTCTAGGTCATTACATAACTTTAGGATGAATTTAAATTTTAAATATTTGTTAGGTTATTTTAGTTGTTGAGATTATTTAGCCTTTTTTGAATTTTTGTTATGTAGATTTTTTGCATTATATTATGAAGTTGGCTATTTAAAATCCTATTATGCTTAATAAAAATATTAAAAGATATTTTCAATCAATTTTGTTTGTCCCATTTTTAAAAAGCACTAACAAGTTCTCTTGTAGTAACACTCTTAGATTTTTGCATATGGAGATATTACTTGAAAATGATCTAATTTAGAGTCTGACTATCCGCTATGAAATGTCTGCATTGCCTTTGCTGCTAAAAATACTACATTATGAAATAGACTATGCGGTTGTATGTAACTTTCTTTCAAAATTCAGTCTTCCTAATGGTTGATATTAGCTTGTGCGATAGAGAAGTTTTCCAAGTGTTTATTCCCTTTACTATATATAAAAAAAAGTATTAATAAGATAGAAAAATATTTAATTCTGATAAAATCTTGTAAAGCTCTTTTGTCAAGTATGTAATCATAACAGGAGTATGTAATCATAACAGGACTCAAAGAAGAAGACCCGATTAACTCCATGCCACAAGCTAACCTTTATTTGGTTCCTTATTGATAATTGGCTTACCTTCAAATGATATATTGTCTTGTAGAATTAGCATATCAAGTAGTGAATAATAACATATCCTAAATTAAACTTCGGCCCATGCCTTGCACGGGCATGCCTTATCTAGTTTAACTGGATTCTTGGAATTTTTTTGTCGCGGTTCTTTTTCTAAGGATGTTAAGAAGAAAAATATTCAATTATTGTAAAAGTTAATATATTCATAGTTGAGTGACTTTATAGGTAAAATATTCATAGTTGAGTGACTTTGAGATTATTAAAAAAGGTTAAGTGACTTTCTATAATAAGAATATGTAGCTGATTGACTTTGAAGTTAAAAAAAATGTTGAATGACTTGTCATAAAAAGAATTATTAATTGAGTCACCATGTGACTTATTAACTTACTATTGTAACAGCTTAACGATAAACGAACTAACGAACTGCCACGACCCATACTATCGTGATTGGCACCCACACTAACCCTCAGGTGGGAGAACCATTACTACAACCCAAACAAACAACTCAACCAAAATACTAAGGCATTTAAGTTACGGAAGCAAGTTAAATAGCTAAAAACTGAAGTTCCCATAAACTTCCAAATGACCTAACAACTAAACAATGTGGAAAATACGCCTAGAACCTGAAAGTCAATGTACCAAAACATCTAACAAGATCCATAAGTCTAACAAGAAGGGTTACGACCCCAAACTAATGAACTAATAACTAACTAGAAAAGTCTAAGTTTGAAATATGGACATAGACGAAAGGAGAACTCATGACAACTTGGAAGAACTGGCTCACCCTTGAATTCGATCGGTGATCACTGATCTTCTAAGCGAGGTCTGTCAATAGCCGCCAGAAGATCGTCTGTACTCAACAAAGAAAGTGCAAGTGCAGAATCAGTACACAACCACAGTGTACTGGTAGGATCACGAGGCTATCCCACTAAGTGCAACATACATAAGTCAATACAACAATATAATAACATGCATACATTGAACATATACAATATCCTCATCATTTAAGAACAACGTATAATTTCACATTTCTCAAGATACACAATTATGTCAACTCATTAGTCCTCTTATGGAACCCAAACCCAAACAGTTAACATACCGGAACGTGGTATCCGATCTAATGTTTATGCCGAAACGTGGAAACCGATCCCATTTTTATGTCGGAACGTGGCAACCGATCCAAGTTAGTGTGTCGGAACGCAACACCCGATCCATTCAACAAGCCACAATCACAATCACAAAGTACATTCTCATAATCATACAATCAAGTCATGATTTATGGCATTCATCATTCATATATTCTCATTTACAATTAATGTGATCAATAATGCAACATTCATATACATACATGTATCATAATGAAGCAAAAACAAACATACATCACACAATCATAGAATCACAACCATCACCTACCTCAAAACAAGCTTGAAATCCTAAGAAGCTTGATTCTTCCCTTTCCGGATTCATTCCGCTTGATCTTGGTCTACAAACAATCATAATAATATGGAAATCAATAAACAATCACTAATTACTCGAATTACTAACAATCCATCAACCCTAGATCAAACCCTTGATCCCAATATCCCAATTAGGGATGTTTTCACCATAATTTCCAGATCAAAACTCTCCCCCATCGATAACTACCTATTAGATTACGTTCTACGGATCGAAAAACAGATTTAGGGTGTTAAACCTTACATTTAGCCTCAAGAATGGTGGAAATGGTCGAGAAGTCTCCTGGGTTCGTTCCTTAGCTCTCAAGTTTGAAAATTACAGAATAAAACATTTTAGAGGTTTAGTTCCAACTTTAAGTCGTGTCTGCCCCTCCATGGCGTCACTCGCCCGCTACATTGGCCCCGCCCTAGCGATAGAAATCCCTGCCAAAGTGGCTTGTACAAAACAGTGAGTTATTTTAATAAATCCAAGACCCCATTTCACAACATACCTTCAACCAACGACATTCAGAAATTACCCGTTCATGCCAAGATTAGTTTCGGGAGTCCTACTCACCAGAATTCAATTCCGTAAAGTCGTATGGATTCCTTAACGTCTTAGCTATCTACTCATGTGATCGAATTCATAATTAGATCGCCCAATTGCTACAAGATTTCCCTAGATCTCACAAACTCTAATTTCATCCAAATCTGGACTAGGTTGGGAAATTCCAAGTTACTACGAAAAAGTTTTTCGACCCAAAATATTTCCCCGTTGGCTTTTTTATTACGACGGGAACAGGTCGTTACAATAGATACCAATTTACCCATCACTCGTCCCCGAGTGACAAACTTAGGAAAAACAGGCTAAAGAAAGAATTGAGTAGCACTTGAATTGATGAACAATTGGGGACACTTGTCTCACATGTCCCTCTCGGTTTCCAAAGTAGCTTTCTCAACTGGAAGATGCTTCCATTGAACTTTCACGGACTTGATCTCCTTGGTCCTCAGCTTACACACATCACGATCAAGAATTGCAATCAGTTCTTCCTCATATTTAAGGTCTTTGTCTAACAGAAATGAGTCCCATTTAATGATGTAATCCCCATCACCATGATATCTCTTCAACATGGATACATGGAATACCTGATGAACTCTAGATAGATTAGGAGGTGAAGTCAATCTATAAGCCACTGTCCCTACACATTCAAGAACCTCAAAGGGACCAATGTATCGCGGACTTAGTTTGCCTTCTTGCCAAATCTCATCACCCATTTCATGGGTGATACCTTAAGAAGAACATTCTCACCAGTCTGAAATGCCATATATCTTACCTTATGGTCTGCATACTTCTTCTATCTACTTTGGGCGACTAAGAGCTTAGCTTGAATACTCCTCACCTTATCTTGAGCATCCTTAACTAAATCAACTCCCAAAGGTTTCACATATCCAGCCTCGAACCATCCTATGGGTTATCTACATCCCCTCCCATAAAGTGCCTCAAATGGTGTCATATCAATGATGGAGTGATAACTATTATTATAGGAGAACTCACACAAAGATATAATTTATCCCAATGTCCTTCAAAATCAATCACACATGGCCTCAACATGTCTTCTAACACTTGAATATTCCTCTCTGACTGTTCGTCTGTCTGTGGATGGAAGGTTGTACTAAAAGTGAGTTGTGTGCCCAATTCATAATGTAACTTCCTCCAAAACTTGGATGAGAATTGGGTACCACGGTCTGAGATGATAGAAAGGGGCACCCCATGCAACCTCACTATCTTTTTCACATAAACTTTAGCCAATTGTTTAGCATTATAATTTATTCTTAATAGAATAAAATGGGCTAACTTAGTCAATCTATCAACTACTACCCAAATAGAATCAAACTTCCCCAAAGTCTTGGGAAGACCAACCACAAAATCTGTGGCTATCCTCTCCCACTTCCATTCCGGAAGTGGCATTCTTTGAAGCAAACCTGCAGGCCTTTGGTATTCATACTTCACTTGTTGGCAATTTTGACACTTATCCACAAACTCCACTATATCCTTCTTCATGCCCGGCCACCAATAAATTTGCTTCAAATCTCGGTACATATTGGTCACACCCGGATGAATGGAATATCGCGAACCATGGGATTTTGTCAACAATTTCTGAATCAAGTCATCAACTCTAGAAACACAGACTCTTCCTTTAAAATTGAGCACACCCTCCTCATCAAGAGTGGTCTCTTGTGCCTTACCAATCACAGTCTTCTTCTTACGTTCATTCAAAATTTTATCCTCAAATTATTTAGCCTTGATCTCTTCAATAAACGTGGCCCTAACTTCAATGCTAGCTAGCACCCCACCTCTTTATGAGATGCCCAACTGCATGAACTTAGACTCCAAGGTCTGAATTTCCTTAGCCAAGGGTCGCTTGGATACACTCAAGAAAGCTAAACTACCCATACTCACCGCTTTTCGACTCAAAGCGTCTTCCACTACATTAGCCTTGCCCGGATGGTATTGAATGGTGACATCATAATCTTTAAGTAACTCAATCCACCTTCGCTATCTCAAATTCAGATCCTTTTGAGAGAACACATGCTGCAAACTACGATGATCAGTAAACACCTCACACTTAACCCCATAGAGATAATGTCACTAGATCTTATGAGCGAACACTATCGCTGCCAACTTCAAATCATGTGTTGGGTAGTTCCTCTCATGCACCTTTAATTGATGCGATGCATAAGCTATAACAATCTTATCCTGCATCAACACAACACCCAAACCAAAATGTTAAGCATCATAATAAACAATAAAATCTTTACCTTCAACCGGTAGTGCTAGAATAGGTGCGGTGGTCAAAAGAGTCTTGAGCTTTTGAAAACTCTCCTCACATTTCTCAGTCCATTCAAATGGTATCTCCCTTTTGGTCAAATTTGTCAAGTGAGTGGCAATAGAAGCAAAGTTCTGCACAAATCGACGATAATAACTGGCAAGCCTCACAAAACTCCTAATCTCAGTCACAGAACTTGGTCGAATCCAATTCTTAACCGCTTCAATCTTTTGGGGATCTACCATTACCCCTTCCTAAGAAACTACATGTCCCAAAAATGCAACAGAAGTCAACCAAAATTCACACTTAGAAAATTTTGCATACAACCTTTGTTTCCAAAGAACACCCAGAACACTATGAAGATGGTCGGCATGCTCTTCCTCACATTTCGAGTAGACCAAAATATCATCAATAAAGACTATAACAAATGAATCAAGAAATGTCTTGAACACCCCATTCATCAAACTCATGAAAGTTGCAGGCACATTAGTCAAACCAAAAGACATAACTAGAAACTCATAGTGACCATAACGGGTTCTAAACACCGTCTTGGGCACATCCTCAGGCCTAATTTTCAACTGATGGTAGCCAGACCTTAGATCAATCTTGGAGAAAACTGATACACCTTGCAATCGGTCGAAAAGATAATCTATTCGAGGCAAAGGATACTTGTTTCGAATAGTGACCCTATTCAGTTGCCGGTAATCTATACACGTTCTCATACTACCATCATTTTTCTTAACAAACAAAACTGGAGCACCCCATGGGGAAGCACTAGGACCAATAAATCTCTTATCAAGAAGCTCTTGGATTTGAGCCTTAAGCTCTCTTAATTCTGTCGAAGTCATGCGATATGGAGGGATAGAAATGGGGCGAGTACCAGGTTCTAAATTAATGCAGAAATCTATATCTTTATCCGGAGGCATACCAGGCAAATCATTAGGAAACACTTCTCTAAATTTGACACCACAAGAATAGACTCAACCTCAACATCCCGAATATGAGCCAAATAAGCCAAACAACCCTGCTCTACCAGTTTGCTAGCCCGAATGGAGGATATGATCTTAGCTTGCTTAGGCTTGTATATCCCTTCCCACTCTAACTTTTCCCTTCCCAGAATTTCTAGAGTTACAGACTTAGTATTACAATTAAGTACAACATAACAGGGGGACAACCAAGGCATGCCTAAGATTATATCAAAATTAGTCATATCCAAAATCACCAAATCAGCCCAATTCTGAAAACCCTTAAACAAAATAGGACAAGCACGATAGACATGGGTGACTATGACAGACTTTTCAACTGGGGTAGAAACATGGATGGGGGCATCAAGTATATCACAAATCTTAGCAAATTATGAGGCAAATTGCACGAATACATAAGAATAAGTGGAACCCGGATCAAATAACACATTAGCGGTCACAGATAAGAATAGTACTTGTGATCACTGTGTCAGACGCCTTTGCCTCACTCTTGCCTGGAAAGACATAACATTAAGCCATATCATCTTGACAAGCTATTTCCCTACCTGGTTGTGCTACACATTTGCCTGCGTTACCATTTCCTCTACCCCCACGACCTCGCTGATTACCTACTCGCCCACCTTGTGGATGCGTTTGACCATTATTATCATTTCCCGTGGGTACTACTGCTTTAGTTTGCTGTTGTGCAGAATCCATCATACGCGGGTGGGAACAATCTCTTCTCATATTCCCAGGTTCTCCGCAGTTGTAACATGTACGATCAAAAGATGGCATGTTGCCTACTGAGGTGCGACTCCCTGACTATCCTAAATCAAATTATGAGGTGGAGTTCCCAAGTAATTACCTGTAGAGGCGGGCATAACAGACTGAATTGGCTTAGCTGCAAGCGCTGGCCTTCCGAATCCCCTGGAGTAAGGAACCTTGAAAGTTACTCGAGTTCTTGGCCCTTTTAGCCAATGCCTTAGCCTGAATGTCTCGCCTCACCCCCTCCACTTTCTTACCAAAATCAGTTACCTCATTAAAGATCCTCCCTGCAGAGGTCATATGAACAGACAATACCTACAACTCAGATTTTAATCCCCTAATAAATAAATGGATCCTCTCCTCCTCAGTAGTCACCAATTGAGTAGCATATCTAGACAAAGCATGGAATTTGGCCTCATAAGCAGCCACAGACATACCACCTTGCTCCAAAGCTATGAACTCATCCTTCTTGCGATCTCTCAAAGTCCTAGGCACATATTTCTCTAAAAACAGAGCATGAAATTGGGTCCAAGAGAGTGGGAGTAAGGTTGAAGATCTTCACTCCACATAAGCTCTCCACCACTGCTTAGCCTCACCTTGAAGTTGAAAAGTTCTAACTCAACCCCATGCTGATGGACAATTCCCAACTTATGAATCCTCTCATAGCAGTCTAAAATAAACTCATAAGCATCCTCACTCTCAGAACCAAGAAATACATGAGGCTTTAGCTTCAAAAACATAGTCAACATTTCATGCTCATTACCAGTCATAACAGAACCCAACAAAGGACGAAAGAAAGCATCATTACCTCCAGTCCCACCCACCTTGGGCGCAGTGCTAGCAATAGGGGGATTAGTAGGAGCTTGAGTTACTTGAACAGAGTGAAGCACTCCAGAACCAACCAACCCTTTCAAGAATGATATGATATGCTGAGCTAATACTGGGTCCAAAAGAGGAATACTTGTAGTCTCAGCCTATATCTCTTTCTCTTGCCCAACATTCTCCTCATCCTCAACCTTTACGTTCTCCTCTATCTCATCATGATGGGAAGGAGAGGTCTCACTTCTGGGAGCATCTCCAACCGGTGCTCCATCCCAAGTAGGTGTTGTCCTTTCTCGACCTCTACCCCTAGCTCTTCATCTACCCCTGCCTCGAACGTGACCTCTCGCTGTAGATGCCTCAGCTGGAGCATTGACGGGAGCTACCGGCCTGACACCGTTGATTCTAGTATTAACCATCTGCGGACAGAAGAGTGAAAGAGGTTAGATACCAATTTAAATCGCCAGATACCAATTGGAATTAAGTTATAGCACGAAAGGAGATAAGAGAAAGCAGAGAGATTTCCTAATGTCCTATAGCCTCTCGAAAAAAAGTACAGACGTCTCCGTACCGTTCCGCAAGACCCTACTAGACTCATTTTGATACATCGAGATCAATGAACCTAGGCTCTGATACCAACTTTTTCACGACATAGACCATCGTGATTGGCACCCATACTAACCGTCCAGTGGGAACCCAAACTAATAACTCAACCAAAATACTAAGGCATTTAAGTTACGGAAGCAACTTAAATAGCTAAAAACTGAACTTCCCATAAACTTCCAAATGACCTAACAACTAAACAATACGGAAAAATACGCCTAGAACCTAAAAGTCAATGTACCAAAATATCTAACAAGATCTATAAGTCTATAAAGAAGGGTTACGACCCCAAACTAATGAACTAATAACTAACTAGAAAAGTCTATGTCCGAAATGTTGACATAGACGAATGGAGAACTCATGGAAGCCTGGAATAACTGGATCACCCTTGAATTCGATCGGCGATCACTGATCTTCTAAGCGAGGTCTGTCAATAGCCGCCAGAAGATCGTCTGTACTCAACAAAGAAAGTGCAAGTGCAGAATCAGTACACAACCACAATGTACTAGTAGGATCACGCGACTATCCCACTAAGTGCAACATACATAAGTCAATACAATAATAAAATAACATGCATACATCGAACATATACAATATCATCATCATTTAAGAACAACGTATAATTTCACATTTTTCAAGATACACAATTAGGTCAACTCATTAGTCCTATCATGGAACCCAAACCCAAATAGTTAGCATACCAGAACGTGGTATCCGATCCAATTTTTATGTCAAAACATGGAAATCGATCCCATATTTATGTCGGAACGTGGAAACCGATCCAAGTTAGTGTGTCGGAACGCAACACTCGATCCATTCAACAAGCCACAATCATAATCACAAAGTACATTCTCATAATCATACAATCAAGACATGATTCATGGCATTCATCATTTTTAACATCTCGCAAATTGAAATAACTAGGAAGAATTCAAGAATTGGAAATAGTGATATTTGGAAATAATGAAAATCTGGAAATTTGTTTAAGTTAAGTTAAGAATGAGTTTGTTCAACTTCAAACGAACCTAACTCCTAGCTCAGGATGATGTAGGTGTGCTTCCAGATATCATAGGAAATATCTTGGAATAATCTTTCCAACGCTACCAAGTTTGCGCGATTCCGAGTTCGTATGAGTAAGATATGTACATACCCAACTTAATTATTTCATTTTTGGTAATATTTCTAAGGGTCTAAACTGAAATTGGTCAGTTTATACTTTTGAAATTAGAATTAGGGTTTTTAGAGAAAGAACGCAAGAGGAGAGAAGAGGAGAAAAAAGCCAAAGATCATCGTTCGTAAGGTTTTCGCTTGTGAATTTCGTCAAGGGGTGATCCCTATGAGGTATGTAAGATCACATAGCGTTGGGTTATTTCACCCACGCACCAATCATGATTCAATTCAGCGAAATTTATTATATTTGAAAGTAAATCCTTTGAGTTCTTGATGCAATTCATTTGAATTCTTGTGGGTTGTATTGTTGGAGTTTTCTTAAGATTTGAATCTTGTTTTCGGGTGTAATTTCGAGTTGAATCTGTTATATATTGAGGGTATAAATGATTCTAAATGTTTGGGGAAAGAACTAAGTGAAATTAGAGGATTTAGAGATGAAAAAGGAGAAGAAAAGTCGGGGAAAACCTGGGCAGGGTCTTGGGGCGTCGCGCCTCTCAGAGCCCCAAAGAGGGGTCTCTGAACTTTGACCTCTGGGGCGCCGCACCAGCCAGAGCACCCCAAGTCAGTTTTAGAACTTCAAGGGTTGGCGCCTGCACCGCACAGAGCGCCAGGGACGCTGGTTCTTCCCATTCCTCCCCCACCTTCCCGTACTAGTTCCTTAGTAATGTACCTATGTTTTCTAGTTGATTCCAACACTCTTAGGTACATCAAAACATCATTAAATGATCCATAAACATGATATCATGAACCTTGAATCCATAATTCAATTCAAGGAAAGTTAAGAGTCAAGGATAGAAGTTAAGAAGCAAGTCAAGAGAAGTTCTTAAAGTTTTCAAAAGTCTTTCACAAACGTTTTAACTTTGTTTTAAGACCTAAAGTTCAAGTTAAGTAAAGAGTAAAGATTGAATTTCATTTCTTCAAAAAAGTATATAAGAACTATGTATTACCAAAGAGTTTAAAATGTTTTCACATTTGAGCAAGAAAGGGAACATCAATTCCAAGAGAGCTTTTAAGCTAAGTTTTGAGTAATTATCTCAAACAAAAGAAATAAGTTATTTTAAAAACACATGAGCTAAGTATATTTTGGGAGTAGTATTGAGCACCGATATGGGGATGCAAGTTCATATTAACTCAAGTCTCCATAAACAATGTAGCCATCATGGGTAGCAAAGGATCATACTTTTTAGATGACTCCTTAAGTGCTTTTTAGCATAAACTAGTGGATCCACTTAGTTAAGTCGTTATATATGATGGCAAAGTATAGGACAGTTCTGGCAGCGTGGGCAAGACGATGTATCACAAATTAGGCTTATAGTGGTGGTTGTCGGTTAGAAAAACTCCCACAGAAATTATATTACTTTATTATATGATTAAAGTTGAGTTTGTTTTGCATTTTCTTTAGCAAACTAAGTTGGTTTCCACTCTTTTACAAGCTTTCAATATATTGCATATGTTTTATTGCTTTATATTGAGTTAAGTTATTCAGGAGTTGAGTAAAGCCAAGGTAAGTATTCCTTTCAGATTCTTTTCAAACCCATGTTGTGTTTAGCATTCCAACTCTTATACTCGTACATTCAATGTACTTATGCCAGTTGGCCTGCATCTTCTTATGATGCAAACACATGTAACCAGGATCATCACACAGCGCCTCGTTGATCCAGTTGAGCACTCAGAGTCAGTTGGTGAGCCTCTTTGCATTTCGGAGGACTCCTTTTACTTTTCTTTCAATATTTCATTGTTAGGATGATCGGGGGAATTGTCCCGACATCTCTCTTTGTTTTAGAGGCTTCATAGATAGATAGTTATAGTTCTTTAGTCTTATTCATTTCAGTTGTATACGTTTAAGACTTGAGTTGCCATTTTGGCTAAGTTATTATCTTTTAATATTATTGCATGAGGTGTATTTCTTAAGTTTAAGTCTTCTGCTGAGTAAGTAAGCCAGGCCAAGGGTTCGCTTGGGGCCAGTAATGGTTCTCGAGTGCCAGTTTCTCCCAAGTGTAGGCTTGGGGCTATACAAACTTGGTATTAGAGCCCAGAGTTCAAGAGTCTTAGGGAGTTTATGAAGTCATGTCTGTAGAGTCCTAGTTATCGGTGTGAAGCACGCCACATCTATAATTAGGAGGCTTCAACATTTAGGAATTATCTCATTTCTTTCTTACTCATTTCATGCGTTAGAGTTTGATCTCTAAAAAGTTTCCTTCTAATTCGTGCCTGTGCATTTTTTCAGATAATCATGCCTCCACGAAGAGTTGTCAGAGGTCGTCTTGCTAGGCGTAATGTTGAGGAGCAAGAGTTACCAAATGCACCTGAAGTGCAAACTCAAGGGGAAGTCACTAGCGCTGAGTTCAGAGAATCAATTAGGATGCTAAGTCAAGCTGTGACTAATTAGGTTGGGTAACAAAGAGGTGCTCGACAAGAAGAGGCTAGCACTTCAAGGATTCGTGAGTTCTTGAGGATGAACCCTCCAAGCTTCACTGGTTCGAGCACTACTGATTATCCAGAGAACCTTATTGAGGAGCTGAAGCGGGTATTTGATGTTATGCATGTTGTCGATGCTGAGCGAGTAGAACTAGTTGCATATTAATTGAAGGATGTTGCTAGGACTTGGTTCAATCAAGGGAAGAAGAACCGAGCTGAGGATGCACCACCTGCGAGTTGGGCTTGTTTTGATGAGGCATTTTTGGGGCGTTTCTTCCCCCGAGAACTGAAAGAGGCTAAGGTACAAGAATTTCTTACCCTAAAGCAGGAGTCACTAAGTGTTCATGAGTATGTGTTGAAGTTCACCCAACTATCCCGTTATGCTCCGGAGATGGTTGCGGAGATGAGGAGTAAAATGAGTCTTTTTATTGTTGGGTTGTCCCGTCTGTCAAGCAAAGAGGGCAGGGCAGCTATGCTAATTGGGGACATGGATATTGAGAGGTTGATGACTTATGTGCAGCAGGTTGAGGAAGAAAAGTTGAGGGCCAGGGAAGAGTTTAGAAACAAGAAGGCTAAAACAGGGAGTGAATCCGGGCAGTAGAAAAGTAATGTCAATCGTTCGTCCTTTCAGCAAAAGCAAAAGGGACCTGCTCTATCATCTGCTAGTGCACCTGCACCCAGAAACAAAAGTGAGTATAATGGTCAGAATTCACAGAACTTCAAAGCTAGACTTGTGCAGTCTCAGGGTAGTGTAGCACAAAGAGGTAAATGGGCTGCTGCATGTGCTAAGTGTGGTAGAACCCACCCAGGTACGTGTCGTGATGGCCAGTCAGGTTGCTTCAAGTGTGGACAAGAGGGTCACCTCATGAAAGAGTGTCATAAGAACATGCAAGGTAGTGGAAATCAGGGCAATAGATCTCAATCTTCATCAGTTGCACCACCAGACAGGGCTGCACCTAGAGGAGCTACATCCGGTACTAGCGGAGGAGTAAACCGTCTCTATGCGATCACTAGTCGCCAAGAGCAGGAGAACTCTCCAGATGTTGTCATTGGTATGATCAAAGTCTTTACTTTTGATGTTTATGCTTTGCTAGACCCAGGAGCAAGTTTTATCTTTTGTAACCCCTTATGTTGCAAATAATTTTGATGTTCTTCCTGAGAAACTTTGTGAACCATTTTGTGTTTCTACACTTGTTGGGGAGTCTATTCTAGTGGAGCGAGTTTATCGTGATTGTGTCATTTCCATCAATCACAAGATTACCATGGCTGATTTAGTTGAGTTAAACATGGTAGATTTTGATGTCATTCTAGTCATGGACTGGCTTAATGCCTGTTATGCATCAATAGATTGTAGAACTCGAGTTGTCAAGTCCCAGATTCCTATTGAGCCAGTCATAGAGTGGAGTAGTAGTTCAGCAGTGCCTAAGGGTCGTTTCATTTCTTACCTTAAGGTATGAAATTTAGTTTCTAAGGGTTGTGTATATCACTTAGTTCGAGTTAATGACTCTAGTGTTGAGATACCTCTCATTCAGTCAGTTCCAATAGTAAAAGAGTTTCCAGAAGTCTTTCCAGATGATCTACCAGGAGTCCCTCCTGAGAGAGAAATAGACTTCGGCATAGACATTCTTCCCGATACTCATCCTATCTCTATTTTGCCATATAGAATAGCACCAGCAGAATTGAAAGAGCTTAAAGAGCAGTTGAAAGATCTCCTTGATAAGGGTGGTTTCATTCGACCAAGTGTCTCACCTTGGGGAGCTCCGGTCTTGTTTGTGAGAAAGAAAGATGGTTCCCTTAGGATGTGTATAGATTACCATCAGTTGAACAAGGTTATCATCAAGAACAAGTATCCTCTTTCGAGAATCGATGATCTTTTCGATCAGCTTGAGGGTGCTTCTTGTTTTTCTAAGATTGACCTCAGATCTGGCTACCATCAGTTGAAAGTAAGGGAGTGTGATATTCCCAAGATAACATTCAGGACCCATTATGGTCATTATGAGTTTCTAGTCATGTCATTTGGTTTAACCAATGCACCCGCAATTTTCATGGAACTTATGAATAGAGTATTCAAGCCTTATTTAGATATGTTTGTTATTATTTTCATTGATGACATTCTAATCTATTCGAGGAATGAGGAAGATCATGCTAGCCATCTCAGAATAGTTCTCCAGACTTTAAAGGATAAAGAGTGATATGCCAAGTTCTCTAAGTGTGAGTTTTGGCTTGAATCTGTGGCATTCTTGGGCCACATAGTTTTCGGTGATGGAATTAGAGTTGATACCCAAAAGATAGAGGCAGTGCAGAATTGGCCTAGACCCACATCTCCAACCTATATAAGGAGTTTCTTGGGTTTGGCTGGCTATTACAGAAGGTTTGTAGAGGGGTTCTCATCTATTTCATCCCCTTTGACCAAGTTAACTCAGAAGACAGTAAAGTTTCAATGGTCTGAAGCTTGTGAGAAAAGCTTTCAAGAATTGAAAAAGAGGTTGACTATTGCCCCCCTTACCAGAAGGTACGTAAGGCTTTGTTGTGTATTGTGATGCGTCTAGAGTTGGTTTGAGTTGTGTGTTAATGCAGAATGGCAAGGTTATAGCTTATGCCTCCAGACAGTTGAAAATTCATGAGAAGAACTACCCAACTCATGACTTAGAGTTGGCTGCCATAGTGTTTGCTTTGAAGATATGGCGTCATTATTTGTATGGTGTTCATGTTGATGTATTCACTGATCACAAGAGTCTCCAGTATGTGTTTACTTAGAAAGAGCTTAATCTCAGACAAAGAAAATGGTTAAAATTACTCAAAGATTATGACATGAGTATTCTTTATCATCCAGGTAAGGCTAATGTTGTTGTTGATGCTTTAAGTAGGTTGTCTATGGGTAGTACCACCCATGTTGAGGAAGAAAAGAGAGAGTTAGCAAAAGATGTGCATAGACTTGCACGCCTGGGAGTCCGACTAATGTATTCCACTGAAGGAGGGGTAGTGGTGATGAATGGGGCTGAATCATCATTAGTGTCAGAAGTAAAAGAGAAGCAAGACCAAGATCTTATTTCGCTTGAACTGAAGGCAAATGTTCATAAGCAAAAAGTATTGGCTTTTGAACAAGGGAGAGATGGCATATTGAGGTATCAAGGTAGGTTGTGTGTACCAAGAATGGATGAACTCCAAGAGCGGATCATGGAGGAAGCTCATAGCTCCAGATATTCCATTCATCCGGGTTCCACAAATATGTATCGCGATTTGAGAGAGGTTTATTGGTGGAGTAGTATGAAGAAGGGCATTGCAAATTTTGTTGCTAAGTGTTCGAATTGCCAACAAGTTAAAGTAGAGCATTAAAGGCCTGGTGGTTTAGCTCAAAACATAGAACTTCCAGAATGGAAATGGGAGATGATTAATATGGACTTCATCACAGGTTTACCAAGGTCACGCAACCAGCACGATTCTATTTGGGTGATTGTCAATAGAATGACAAAATCATCCCACTTTTTGCTGGTAAAGACTACCTATAAAACATAGGATTATGCCAAGTTGTATCTTCAAGAAGTGGTTAGACTTCATGGAGTTTCAGTCTCTATTATTTCAGACAGAGGTGTGCAATTTACTGCACACTTTTGCAAGTCATTCCAAAAAGGTTTGGGTTCAAAAGTGAACTTAAGTACTGCCTTTCATCCTCAGACAGATGGGCAAGAAGAGTGCACTATTCAGACCTTAGAAGACATGTTGAGGGCTTGTGTGATTGATTTCAAGGGAAATTGGGATGATCACCTACCTCTTATTGAATTTGCTTATAACAACAGTTACCACTCTAGCATCCAAATGGCTACTTAAAGTTGAGTTTGTTATTGCATTTTCTTTACCGAGCTAAGTTATTTTCCACTGTTTTACAAGCTTTCTATATATTGCTTATGGTTTATTGCTTTATATTGAGTTAAGTTATTCAAGAGTTGAGTAAAGTCAAGGTAAGTGTTCCTTTCAGATTCTTTTCAAGCCTATGTTATGTTTAGCATTCCAACTCGCATACTCGTACATTCAATGTACTAATGTCAGTTGGCCTGCATCTTCTTATGATGCAGACACAGGTAACATGGATCATCACCTAGCGCCTCGTTGATCCAGTTTAGCACTTAGAGTCAGTTGGTCAGCCTTCTTGCATTCCGGAAGACTCCTTTTACTTTGTTTTCAGTATTTCATTGTTAGGATGATCAGGGGTCTTGGCCCGACATCCCTCTTTGTTTTAGAGGCTTCATAGACAGATAGTTATAGTTCTTTAGTCTTATTCATTTCAGTTGTATAAGTTTAAGACTTGAGTTGCCATTTTGGCTAAGTTATTATCTTTTAAGATTATTGCATGGGTTGTATTTCTTAAGTTTAAGTCTTCCACTTAGTAAGTAAGCTAGGCCAAGGGTTCGCTTGGGGCCAGCAATGGTTCTTGAGTGCCAGTTCCACCCAGGGTGTAGGCTCGGGGCTTGACATCATTCATATATCCTCATTTACAATTAATGTGATAAAAAATGCAACATTCGCATACATACATGTATCATAATGAAGCAAGAACAAACATACGTCATACAATCATAGAATCACAACCATCACCTACCTCGAAACAAGCTTGAAACCCTAAGAAACTTGATTCTTCCCTTTTCGGATTCGTTCCGCTTGTTCTTGGTCTAAAAACAATCATAATAATATGGAAATCAATAAACAATCACTAATTACTCGAATTACTAACAATCCCATCAACCCTAGATCAAACCCTTGATCCCAATATCCCAATTAGGGTTGTTTCCACCATAATTTTCAGATCAAAACCCTCCCCTATCGATAACTATCTATTAGATTACGCTCTACGGATTGAAAAATGGATTTGGAGAGTTAAAACCTTACCTTTAGCTTCAAGAATGGTGGAAAACGGTCAAGAAGTCTCCTGGGTTCCTTCCTTAGCTCTCAAGTTCGAAAATTGTAAAATAAAACATTTTGGGGGTTTATTTTCGACTTTAAGTCGCGTCTGCCTCGCCATGGCGATACTCACCCGCTACAGCGGCCACGCCCTGGCGACAGAAATCCCCGCCAAAGCGTCTTGCAAAAACAGTGAGCTATTTTAATAATTTCAAGACCCCATTTCGCAACACACCTTCAACTAACGACACTCAGAAATTACCCGTTCACGCCAAGATCAGTTTCAGGAGTCTTACTCACCCGAATTCAATTTTGTAAAGTCCTATGGATTTCTTAACGTCTTAGCTATCTATTCATATGATCGAATTCATAATTAGATCACCCAATTGCTACCAGATTTTCCTAGACCTCACAGACTCCGATTTCGTCCAAATCTGGACTAGGTTAGGAAATTCCAAGTTACTACGAAAAAGTTATTCGGCCTAAAAATTTTCCCCGTTGACTTTTCTATAAAGACGGGAACAAGTCGTTACACGATCACATATTTAACTAATGATTTTTAATAACCTTGAAAAGTTATCTCTAACAAAGTATAATTGCTATGAACAAACCTTTCTAAGAAATATTATATTTATTGATTGAGCTTCAATTCAACAAAAAAGAAAACTGAACATGAGTTTATTCTTATTTCAAAGTGATGTGACATTTTACTACATAAATGCTTCGAAAAAAAAGTATATCTTTTAGCATATCAAACAACATGTAATCACATGATTTCGATGAAGAATACACCAAGGATTAATTTATAATACCAAGAAATGCTATCGATTAAATATAAATAAATAAATCAATCAAATTAAATTAAAATACCTTAAATCATTCCATCAAAAAAGTAAGTACACGTGTAAGTGAAACAGAGGCTAGTTCCCAATGATAATATTAACTAATATAATCATATATCATATATAAAAGAGAATCTTAGACCCGCCTACGTGGCGTCACCACAAATCAGGATTCCTTTTTTAATTTATTTATTTCCAAAACTAGCCTCCCCCTTTCATGAAAAGTTGTGACTTTTATGAAAAGTTACGACTTGAATGAAAAGTTGTGACTTTTATGAAAAGTTGCGACTTATATGAAAAGTTGCGACTTTTATGAAAAATTGTAACTTCTATGAAGAGTTGTGACTTTTATGAAAAGTTGTGCCTTTTATGAAAGGTTATGACCTTTTCGAAGGGTTGTAACTTTTCCAAAGAGTTGTGACCTTTCCGATAAGGCACAATAAACATTTGTTCACACTACCCTTTGTTGTCTAGCTATAAATAGAGGGATTTTCTCTCATTTTAAAACAACGAAAATTCTAAACTTCTTCTTCTTCTTCTGCACAGTAAAATATTTGTGTACAATTTTATCCTTTCTGTGGATTTTTTTTACAGTCATTAATTTATGCTTATGTTATTAATTGTTATTTTTGAGTACATGTTTTAAACTTTGTTGTTTATGTTTCTGCAAAGTTATTGTCATAAGTATTTGTTAGTATAGATTAAATAACACACGTTAATTGAGTCTTCACACAAGTTTTCTCTATTGAAATTGTTGAAGGTACAGTAAAAAAAATCCTTAAAGATCTATACTACCATCTCTTGAAGACAAAACTCAAATTTGGTATGCCACTGTAAGGACAAAAAGACCTTAAAAACTTTATCGCACCTTGATGTGCGAAGTGAATCAGGAAAAGAAGACAAATAATTAATAAACTTTTGACATGGGTTCAAGGATGTGCCGGATGACCTATAGAGGAATATGACTAGACTGGAGCTTCTTTTATTCCCAAAGACATAGATAATTACACAATAAATTAATTGCTCATATTCAATATGAAGTATGGACAGATTCTCAAGTTTATTGCAAGTTGTAAATATTTTCTTGAAGTAATAGATGTGTTTCTCAACACTGCAATTGGAATAGAAGTGTAGTTTCAAATTGAACTTCATCACTCTGGTATGTTGATTTTTAAAAAACACCCAAACAAACTGAATAATTTGTGTAATCTTTTTCCCTTTCAAGTATATATAATAAGTTGAATTGTTGTCAAATATGATACATTCTCCCTTTAATTTTTCATTTTAATAATTACTTATGATACATTTAAATGGGGAACTTTAAAATGATATATGTAAAGCAAAAGGTAGAGATGAACTTTCTACACGTTAGAATTAGAATATTTGTTCATTTTTTTCATCCTTTTAAAATTTATTTATCCCTTCACCAACGATTATTTATTTATTAGAAAATTTAATATCTTCGACGGTTGATGTTCATTTGAATCCCCAAAAATATCAAGTAATAACACTTCCTGGGTAAAAAGATAAATTATAAAATCAAATTAAAGATGATCGATTGAAGGATAAATTATAAGATATTATAATTATCATCTTCATGTACATTATTAATATATGTTACTACGTAATCTTGCATGTAAGATACTATAGTGTTTTAGTTTTAATGATTCATAGATTTTAAGTATTATTTCATAAATTCTTTGATATTAAATTCCCGCGCAAAGCGCGAGTGATTTTACTAGTAAATAATAATGGGGTCATGTCATATAGACATATGCCATTTTTATTTTAGCTAAGTCAAGTCTCCACCAGATTACATTCATTTTCCTTTCACTGCCTACTATTTTCTATTCATATATAGGTTGTAGAAAATAGAAAACTATAATAAAAGAGTATAATTTACCACTCAAGATGAGCTACATGTGAAAAATTAAGAAGAAAATCATAATAAATTAAATTGCGGTTGTTTGGTACGGATAAGAAATATATGTATTATCGTATAACTTATACGATGTTTAGTAGGTAGATAAGAAATAAGTTATTTATGTATACAATTATAATGACGTTTGGTTGATAGTCTAAGAACTCACATAATTAATACATCCAAAAGTTATAAGGGAATTAATGTATTATATTATACAAGATAGAAGATGAAAAAACTAATATATGTATAACTTATCTCTCTATAACTAATACATGCATAAAAGAATACATAGATTCACTCATAACTAATTGTGAATGACGAAATTAAGCTAGCGTATTTGGTCATAGTTTTCCAAATATTTTTGACAAGTCATTTTGGTGATATTTTACTATGCACTTGGCCATAGAATTTTGAGAATATTTTATTTTTAAAGAAATATGAGTTATACCCATAAATTTTAAAAATACTCATTATATTATCATTTTGTGATGAACATGTTTCGTGAAAAGTCATAACAAGGAACACAGTTAATATGAATTTGAAAAAAAAAAAAGAAGAAGAAGAAAACAAAATATGCATATAACTGTATAAATTTACAACTAACTAGGATTAAAATGCAGCCCAAAACTATAAATAATGAGTGCTTTTATAAAATATAAAAGTTTGTATATTTTTTAAATTCTTAAAAGTTCCCAAAAAATAGGTGCTAGTTTTTTTTAGTATTGGAGAATTTAAATTGTGACTAATTGTACCTGATTCAATGCAAGTTGTACCCTGTATTGGGCCCATTTCAATTCAAGAAAGGACCAACTTTGCATTGCATTGTAGTATTGTACTAAAAGAAACATTAATTGTACTGACAATTGCTAGAACGACGTGTAAGCTTTTCATTTTCACTTTTTAGTCCCAATTTCTAGGCATTATTGCTTCTTTCTGCTTTCCTCTTTCCTTCTGCATCTCTCTTTTGTCAAAGTACTTTTAATCCTATCTGCAAAATGGATGAATTTTCTTGCTCCAAATTGGTCCTTCTTTGGCGTTTTATTGGAGGGCTCTTCGCCTTCTGTTTAGCTGTTGGTTAGGTTTTTTATTTCATCAATTTTATTTCTGAAAATTTTATGGGTCCTCTATCTTAGGACAATTAGAGTGGGTAATGATACAGAGAGTTTCATGTCTTTTTCTATGTTGATAATTTAGTTTAAACATACTTTTTTTAATTTGAAAAAGTTTTTATTCGTTGTTTGCATGTCATTTTTATGGCTTCTTGCTATTTGATGTTTCTTCAATTTTGTAATGTAAGGGGATTTGGGAACTTCACAAAAAGAGCAAAAACAGAGTTTCTATTATTCAAATGTGAGTGCAGAATTCTCAGATTTTGCTAAAAGAGTGGCTTTTTTAATGGGTTCAAGAATTTTCATGGCAAAATTTGAGAATAAAAACGGAAGAAATGAACTTCAGACAAAGAGCAAGAATAATTGAGTTTCATACATGTGAAGAATTGTCAAAATGGAGAAAATGATGCTTTTTGTTATTTGTTTAAGAAATTTTCATGGCGGAATTTGAGAAGAAAGTGGGACTCAGAGAGCGCTCCAAATTTAAAGTTACTGCATGTCAGTGTTTTGCTATTTCTTCAATTATTTACCGTTAAGCACTTCAATTTGAGCCTCTTTTTCTCTAATCTGTTTGTGTTTTTATTTGTTTTTTCTCTTCTTAATGAAATATGAAGCTATTCTCCTTTTGATGTATGAACATTGCATTACATGATAGTACAAATAGCAACCTAAATCAGTTAAACTAAGTTACTAGGACTCTTCAAAGATGTCATCGAATGTGTGTCAAGATGTCCTCGAATGTGTGTCGGATTTTTGTAGAGTCCCCACAACTTAGCATTGCAACAAACGTTGTGCACATTTATTATTTTTATGGTAGTTTGGATCATAATCAAGAAAATTATCTTATATGCAAGCTTAAATTTGAAGATCTTAGTGGGGATACTTTTTGTTTTCAATATGACTTTTTCCTATTTGAATTCCTTATAAAATTTTCTTTAGTGCGAGAGTTCTAGGTTATTGATTTTGTATTGCTTTAAAAAACTGTAATTGGCGATAAGGTCGTCGTGGAGTCTCTAATGGTAAAAGACCACCATGAATTTTAATCGTAATTGGTATTATCAATGACTTGATTATCCTGTTTCAAGATGAACCCACTTCTGATCTAGATTCCACCAGTTAGTGCCCCATCTTCAAGGTATATATATGTTACTTCTATTTTTAGATATCCGTTAATTTGTATGTACTTTTGATTTATTTCTTGTGGGTTTTTGACTATTTTATATACATGCAAATGATTTTATCTTGATTTGTTGATACATCCTTGACTATATAGGATCCGTTTGGCCATAGATTTTCCAAATAATATTTGGGGGAAAATTTGGCAAATAGTGTTTGTCCATATAATTTGCCATTATTTGGCAAATATCCCAAACTCCTAAATGGTCACCCAAGTTTAGAGAATTGCCTTGAAATATCATTTATGTTTCATTTATAATCAAAATATCACTCAACTATCACTATTTTCCTCCAAATATACTTAAGACTTCAAAAGTTTCACTCTCTCCTAGTTGGCATGCCATGTCATTGAAGTTTATTTATTTTTTTAAGAATAGACTTATTTAATTCATCAAACTAATTTCACTAAAATAATGATATTATTATTTTCTAAAAAGTATAAATTAGTTTATTAAGAAGAAATTTCATACTTAAGAATCTTTTATCATAATTAATTTTTTTTATGCTATGAAAAATAGTTTTTTAAAACTTACTATAATGTCATCAATTTTGAATACTTATAAACACATATATTCAAAAAATATTGATATATAAATCACTCATGAATGTCAACTTACATCAATTAATCATATGTTATATAATGGATCAATAATATTAAAGTTCAATTAACTATTAAAAAATAATTAATTGGGTACTTTGAAATCCATACTTATAATATCTTTTTTTGAAAAGAA